>JAOVVA010000002.1:6532834-6552639 GCA_028565275.1 Leiocassis micropogon | reverse complement strand
GTTCATGTATGCCATTTCTATGTAGATATGAGCATAGCTGCTCCGCTACTATCTTTTCCAGAATCTTAGAGATAAAGATTATGTATGATGTATATGATGTTCTGTAATTGCTCATCATGAATTGTAATTCAGGCTGAAGAATGGGTGTCAGAGCGCATGCAGAAGATGCAGGAGGATTCCAAAGTGGACCTGAGCAACCTTCAGGCCAAAATGAAACTACTCCAGAAGCATCAGGTGTTTGAGGCAGAGATTCTGGCTCATGGAAAAATAATAGATTCTGTCCAGAGGGTGAGTTGTGTATATGGTGGCATGCATTTGCATGACCGTGTGTTTATGACAGATCCCTGACTTTTACACTATTTCATTATGCTTGGTCATATCAATCCATTAAGACAGGAGAAGAGCTGGTGTTTCTTCATCATCCAAAGTCCAGTGAGGTAGAAGAAACCATCTCTGCCCTGATCTTTCACTGGGAGGCTTTGAAAGCTGCCATCTCTGCGCGGGGGAAAGTTCTAGAAGGCCACCGTGACTTTCTTGAGTTCCTTCAGAAAGTGGAGCAGGTAGAAGTTTGGATCAGACAGAAGGTAAGAAAGACAATCCTTAGACTTACAGTATGTGTACCAAAATATAGACAAAATATTAAATAATAGGCTTTTCCTTCCTCTCTAGGAGGTCATGATTAATGTTGGGGATCTTGGGGAGGATTTTGAACATTGCCAGCAACTCCTAAAGAAACTAAGTGAGTTCAGAAGCTCCAGCCTTGGGGTAAGTCACAGAATGGTGATTCTCACAATTTAACAATATGATCGTATCGTATCATATCATACCGTAAACCAGACACATGCAGTTCATTATCCAAGGATGTATATTCTTATTATTCTTATTATTATTGTTGTTGGTGTTGTTAATAATAATAATAATAATAATAATAATATTATTAATATTAATATTAATATTAATATTAATATTAATATTATTATTATTAATAATAATAATAATAATAATAATAATAATAATATAATTTAGCAAGTTATTGTTATAACTTAGCATAATAAATTAATAATAATAAAATTAGAGTATTGTGTAGGACATCAGTGATGACATTATCTGTGGATCCTTATGATCAGTAAACAAACTGGACTGGGCCATTGTCTTTTAAGTGCACTTCATCACCTCAGAGGTTAGGGTCACTGGACAGTAATCAACTGAAATGCTAATATTACCAGGGCTAGAATCAAGTCACTGGCACACTTGCCAAGTGTAAGTAGTACCAGCAGTAGAAAGGAGGAAGATGAAGAACTGTAGGAGGAAGAGTGTATTGAGGAACATTCCTTTGTAATGGTAATTTGGAAATTCCCCTATGGGCTTTTGGTATTTACATTTAAAAAATGTTTGTTGTGTTATAAAAATGTTTAGTTATAAAGTTATGCTTGCATGTCCTTAATCTCTTTTGCCAGGATGTGATTGTTGATGATGCTCACATCAAGGCCATCAACAACCTGGCAGCTCAACTTGAAAGACAGAATTGTGATGAGTTGGTCACTGTAAGGAAGCGAAGACAGCAGCTGAATGAAAAGTCAGTTAACTTGCTGTTGCATAATATTAACTAGCTCTCTCTAAATTCTATTTATCATTATCATACCAACATTTATGCTTTGCTTCTGCTGACAGATGGAATAATTTCCATGGAAACTTAAGCACTTATAAAAGGAAGTTAAAAGACGCATTGGAGGTCCACTCTCTGATCCATGATCTTGAAGAAGTCAGAGACAGGGCAAATGAAAAGGTAAAGCTGTTTATTTAAAAATTTGTATTTTTTAATATAGATGATTATCATGATTTTGTCAGTTCTGTATAAATCATATTCCAGTGTAAGTGTAAGTGAGTATAAGTCTGCGTTTGTAAAATTAGAGTTGTGCAGTCTGCTGTCCTGCACAACTCTAATTTGCCATACTTCATCATATTCCATATCAATTCCATAATTCCATGAGTATGAAACTTAAAAGGTATTGAAGACAGACTCTCCATCCCAATGTTCTGTAGAAAACGTAGCATTCATGTTCCTTTGCATGGGATTGCAGATTCTGTTACTACAGGGCCAAGGTTATGGAGAGGATGTAGAGAGTGTAGAGAATCTTATACGCAGACATGAGGAGATGGAACGAGAGGTCAGAGTTATCCAAGAGAGAAGCACTGTAAGTATTCCAACACACAAAATGAATAACGTTTTATCAATAGTATTGCTCTGTTTAAGAAGACATGAAGACACTCTGTCTTACTATTATACTTTCCTTGCACCACAGTTAATTTCACCAAGAATATTTATCTTATTATTATTTTTTTTTAATTAATCAGGTCCTGGAGAAAGAGACCAAAAATCGATTGAGGACTCACCGTGACCTCTCTGTCAAGCTGAATAAGAAGCAGCAAGAAATCAACAGCACTTTGATGAAGCTGGACAAGGAAATGAAACTAAGGTGACCTGAGATGTTGCAGCATTTTGGACACAACTTTACTGAAACAAACTAAACTGGGTTAATTTTAATGTCATTATAGGAAAGAACTTTTGCAGGAGTCACACCAGCTCCAGCTGTTTAAAGCAAACCAACGTCTGTTGCTGGACTGGACACTGAAGCAGACTGCGGAAATGGGAAAGAAAAGCTTGCCCAAGAATAAAGCTGAAGCAGAAAGCCTTATACTGGAGCACCAGGATTGGAAAGTAAAGGCCCCAAACTTATTTATATACTGGATGATTTGGAATATAAAGTATTAAGTAAGGCGGCATGGTGGTGTAGTGGTTAGTACTGTCACCTTGCACATTGATTCCCGGCCAGGCTCGATTCCCGTCTCTGTGTGCATGGAGTTTGCATGTTCTCCTCGTGCTTGGTGGGTTTTCTCCGGGTACTCCGGTTTCCTCCCACAGTCAAAAGATATGCAGGTTAGGTTGATTGGCGTTCCCAAATTGCCCGTAGTGTGTGAATGAGTGTGTGGGTGTATGTGCATGTGCCCTGCGATGGATTGGCACCCTGTCCAGGGTGTACCCCGCCTCGTGCCCTAAGCCTCCTGGGATAGGCTCCAGGCCCCCACGATCCTGAATACAGGATAAAGCGGTATAGAAGATAAGTGAGTGAGTATTAAGTAAAACAGAGATCAAAAAATATTTTGAATCCACCACTGATTTAATACATGTTTTGGTATTATGAAGGTAGAAATCCTACTAACCTTTTATTAATACAAAAATGGCTTTTATGGCTGTAGGCAGAAATAGATGCACGTGGTGAGCGCGTTGATTCGGTGAAGAGTTTTGGACAGAACCTAGTGACATCTGGCCATAGTGAAAGAACAGAGATAAAAAAAGCTCTGACTAAACTTGAAGATGCTAAGGTCATGCTCATTCAAGCATGGGAAGAAAGGAAGACAACATTGGATCAAGCTCTGGAGCTTCAGGTACAGTATTATACATAATGTAATGTAGATTTCAGATTTGGTCATGCTGTATGCTTCTACCAGTAAAAAAATCGACCTGACATCATGATTGACTGATTGTAGGTATTTCTTGATAATTTGGATGAAAGTGATAGCTTGTTGAGCAACAGAGAAGCTTTTCTTGCTAATGCAGACGTTGGGGTAAGTGACATTAGTGAATTTGTTCATTTGCAACACTACTTTCTAGGATTCAGAAAAACTATTAACTCTTCATTCTACTACATTCATAAATGTAGAGTTCTTTGTCAGAAGTGGAGGCTCTGCAGAGGAAGCATGCTTTGTTTGAGAACTCTCTAGAAGCTCAGCTTCACCAGGTGGAAGAAGTGGAAAGATATGCTCAACAACTGAACCGGAAAAAACATTACGACTCGGACAACATCACAAAGAGGAGCAAAGCGATTCAGCTGAGGTGAGTTGCAAACCTCACTCTCTCTCTCTCTAAAACATTTCGATTAATAGTTCAGTATGGCATCAAGTGTTTTTCTTCCAGAAAGGAGCGATTGTTGGAGATGAGTAAAGCCCGGAAAAAGGCTTTGGAGGAATCTGTTCAGCTACAAAAATTTTTAGAAGATAGTTATGAGGTATAAGCGTTTTCTCTGCCTATAGACATCATAATTATTTCATTTTTCCATATTTCTGTATTAGTGCATAGGTAGAATTACTATCTGATAAATGTTTCACTTTTAAATCTTTTGAAATCACTCTTATTTTTGTTAATGTCAACATAGCCTGAATTTTCTATTCATTGTTAAGGTGTGCTCATGGTTGAATGAGAAGAAATCAGTGGCTCAGGATGAGAGCTGGAGAGATCCCATCAATTTGCAGGCCAAGATACTGAAACACCAGAGCTTTGAGGCTGAGATCCTCCCTAATCACAACCGTATAGAAGCCCTAACAAAGGTAGAAGGGATTCAGATTTTTTTTTATTAAACTAGTGTAAAGCAAACTGCAGAATGCTAAAATGCCCTCAGTATTAATATCATGGAGATTATGTTTAAATGCCAGGAAGGAGAGAAGATGCTAGCTGCTGGTCATCCTGCCAAGGACAAAATAAAACCCAGACTAATGGATCTCAGTGAAGGCTGGGAGCAGCTCTTGATAAACTGCAAGGAGAAGAAATCACGTTTACAGGAAGCATATCAGGTACAGAACAAAAATAGAAATCGGACAGCTCGTGTCATTACCAGGAGAAAAAAGATATGCGCTACTCAAAAGAAATGATCTACACCACAGATATGAGTCAATATTATATCCTCAAATGAGTAAATACTTATGCGCAATGATACAGGGAGCAACTGTTTAAAACTTAACATTTGGTGTACAAGTACTACATGTGCCAAAACAAAAAATCATTTAAACCTTCAAAATCTGTTCTTTGTTTAATTATAAAGAGAGTCTTAAGCTTCAAGGCTTCTTGTTAGTCTAAAATGTAATGTGATTCTTACATGGATCAATGTTTGTGGACACGGTCACAGCCAGATGTGCCTCATTACACTAGATTTTGGAACGTGGCTGTGAATAAGCTCAGACACAGATGAAATGTGTGGAAGCATTCCAGTTCATCTCAGTGTGGGTTCATGGACCTCAATTTGTACACATCAGAGACATCTTATATAACTGTTCACTTTCACCTAAAGTATATGGCAGTAGTTTATGGTGTAAAGGCCAGGTCTTAATATGATTTTGACTATTTAGTTTTAATAACATATAGCATATTACTATCATGTCCTCTTTCTGTACCATATCCCTTATCCTTCAGGCATTGCAATTTCTACGCTCTTTGGATGATGTTGAGGAATGGTTAAATTCAGTTGAAGCTGAATTGAGTCAGACAGACTGTGGGGAGGACCTGTCCTCAGTCAACAGACTACTAAAGGCTCTACAAGGAGTGGAGGAAGTGGTGGATGGACATCTAGAAAAAGTCCAGAATCTGGTGGACACAGCCAAAAATCTCAGCTCCCAAGGCAATTTTCAGGCTAGGGAAATCCAGGAACAAGTTTGGCGTATGGCCAACAGGTACCTTCAAATTCAAATTTTATTTGTCACATACACAGTCATACATAGTACGATATGCAGTAAAATGCTTAGACAACTGCCCGTGACCTTAAAATAAAGGACTATGAATAGGAAATAAATATGAAAAAGAAAATAGAAGGTAAATTTAACTAAGAAAGAATAAAATAAAATATAAAATATAAAACAGAATAAAACTGTACAGTACAAAATATACAATATAAGAAAAATATATGAAAAAAATATTTTCAAAAAATAAGAAAAACAGCTGTACAATTTAGAAATATAGAATTTATGGAATTTTTGTGTGGGAATGAAGTTGAATATAAATGGAAATGTCCAGGGGGTTGTGCAAATGTGCCTGAAAGTGTACCTTACTACTTTCTGTATTTCCTTTAGCTTTATTTCTAAGATTAAAAAATGAAGAACCAAACAAAAATATCAATTGCTTGCTTTTACCTTTGTTCCTCAGGTATAATGGTTTGGTTGGACCTCTGCAGGCTCGTAGAGATACTCTGGAATCATGGCAGCTACTGTTCCAGTTCTACCGGGACATCGAAGATGAAATGGTATGGATTCAGGATAAACTACAGGCAACAGCTTCAAAGGATTATGGTACTTCACTCGAAAGCACACAAGCAATGGTCACGAAGTATCAGGTCAGTGTTTAACTGTCTTAAAGCTAACAGAATTGTGGTTAAAAAAAATAATTAATAAATAAAAAAACATTACATGTATTCAGCAAATGTGAAGTGCTTAGATGACTTAGTGTTCACTGCAAGAAATATATTAGCAGTTAAAACTCATTTTAGCCATGCTAGTTTATTAAAACATATAGGGCTGGGGATTGTGCAGTATAGAGTGGCATATTCTTTTTCTTAGCACAACCTAGGAAATATGTTGAACTGAATTTTATTTAATTTTAACCAACTGTACAAACATGTCTGAGCAAAAAATAACAAAGAAATAGCAAAGAAATAGCAGAGATACACATGATCATGTGTTTTTCTAGTTATTTTCAGTTGTTTCTCTGACAAAAAAAAATAAAAATAATAATAATATGCTCATTTTGAGAGTATTCCGGTAGTGGCATTACTCTTATAAAAGTAATGATAACTTTCTACCTGACATCTGAAAACTAAATGACAACAATTTCATATAATGTTTAAGATGCCTTGAACATATCCTGTATAGACCTGTATCAGTTCTTGTGGCTATCTTTGGTTAAAATTTTTTGAACAAAGGAAATTGTGATATAAAACACACATGGTGTATTTATGAGTGTGGAATGTTGTATTCCTCAGGTGATGATGCAGGAAATTGCAGGCCATACCCCGTTGGTGCAGGCAGTACTTGAAGCAGGACAGAACTTGGTAAGGGGCAGGCACTTTGCCTCCCAGGAGATCAGTGCAAGACTGGCTGAACTAAAGGAGCTCTTTGACACTTTGAGGAAGGAATCTGAGAATCAAGGCCACCTGCTGAGAGAAGCATTGAAAATCCAGACCTTTTTGTCAGAGGTGTGAAATCAGTTTTTCCAGGCTATGTTGTTAATACAGTAACATTTAGTTTGCATGTTCATGCTTGGTGGCTTTCCTCTGGGTGCTCCGGTTAGATATTTATTTAAGGTTGTCTTAGACACTGTGTTTTTCCAAAGGTTTCGGAGATCGAGCTATGGATAAAGGAGTTGAAACCAATACTAGAATCCAGAGACTATGGGAAAAGTGAGGAGGCCACAGAGACACTCCTCAGAAAGTTAGATGCAGTGGACCTGGAGTTAGTCAACAACCATGAGAAAGTCAAGTCCCTGCAGGATACTGGGACTGAAATTGAGAAGTGTGGCCATCCCAACAGGTACAGACATTACCTACATTAGACTGGTTAAACTGGTTGTAATGTTATTTTTCTATTTTTTATAACACCATAACACTGAACATATATAGTAACTTAGTTTGGAGTTGGATTTTACTGCACAGAAATATTTAAAAATTAAGAATTTTCGATATTACAGTACCTTCAAAATTATTTGACACAATACTATACAATACTATACAATATCCATGGTCGAGGGTTCGATTCCTACTATGGGCCTGTGTGAGTGGAATTTCCCTGTGCTTGGTGGGTTTCTTTCGGGTGCTCCGGTTTCCTCCCACAGTCCAAAGACTTGCACATTAGGCCCAAATTGCTCGTAGTGTGTGTGGCCTGTGATGGATTGAAACCCTGTCCAGGGTGTAACCTGCCTTGTGCCCAAAGTCTCTTGGGATAAAGTCTCTAGGTCCATGTGACCCTGTAGAGGATAAGAGGTATAGAAGATGAAGATGAACAATAGATCTGTTAAATATTACTAATGCAACAGCAGATCCCCTCTGCTGTATATCTCTCTAAACAATCTAAACTGATTGAATTCATATTTATAACACAAAATGAGTTTATTAAATTCAATTGAGGACACTTTTATTTGAATGGCGCTTTTTACAATGGCCATTGCTACAAAGCAGCTTTACAGAATCAAAAGAAAATTATGGAAATGTGTATGAAATGTGAGAAAATGTGTATGAATTAAGATCATAAGATTGTACCTGATAAGAAAGCAGAGGGTGAAGGTATTTTTATATTAAAAAAATATGAACATGCTAAATATGTTTAATTGCAGCCATTTGGTGAGCAAGAGTGTCACAAACATGGAAAAGCAGTATGCAAATCTGCTGGAGCTTTCTTCAGACTATCGTGAAGCATTGGAGGAGCAGTACAATTTCTATGTGTTTGAGAGAGAGACTAGAGAACTCAGAAGCTGGCTCATTTCTCACAAGACCCTTGCAGAGTCAAATGATTTTGGCCAGGATCTTGAAGATGTGGAGGTACCTCTGCATATGATTTACATTTTAATTTATAAAATGTCACAAAAGTAGTCACCAGGGAATTGAGTTTATGACATGCACACTTGTACAAACTTGTGTATCTCAGTACAATGACTGAAGTCCTACCTGCTAGTGATTCTCTGAAATTATTTTTACCAGACCTTGCAGAAAAAATTTGCAGATTTTACAGGTGAAGTCAACAATCTGGGTCAGAACAAACTGAATGCAGTTCAAAGGCTGAAACAGCAAGTGAAGTCGCCAGAAGCTCAGCAGAAAGAGAAAGCACTACTAAATTTATGGGAAGAATTACAAAAGGCTATGGAGACACGAGCAGAGGTAATTGTCCAATTCATTTGCGAAAGGCTAGAAATTTGCCTTGAAGTCGGTCATATAATACTTATGTTTTCTATTTTTTAATGAATTGATAAGTAATCATCAGCAAGCAAGTCATGTGTAAAAGGGTTCTGACCAGGTTATCACATGTATGGATTTTTTGATGGCTTGGGTGTTTTCCAAGACTCAAATTGTTAAAACTGGTTCTGGAAACATGAGGAATCATTTTCACACATATTTTTATTTTTAATGTACAAGGTTGCCTCTTAAAATGTATTATTGACCACAGGGTTTACGATCGGCACGTGAGGTTCACCAGTTTGACCATGACTTGGACGAGCTGAAGAGCTGGATAAGTGAGAAGGAAATTATGTTGGACTCAGAGGACAGGGAAAATGACCTGGTCAGTGTTCAAGCTCTTATTCGACAGCATGAAGGCCTTGAGGTACTAGTAGTGTTACCTAAGAAAAACTATACCCTATACCAGGTTCTATATCAGTGAAATCGTGATGTAGGCAAATAATCCACTTTCTTGTCTCTAGAGGGATTTACTGGTAATAGAAGAGGATATGCGGCGCAGAAAAGAAGAGGGCAGGGCTCTGGTTAGACGATGTCCCCAGGTGAGGGAAAGTCTGTCTGAGAGGACTCAGGAGCTGGAGGATAAATGGGATAGCCTCCTGGAGAAAGCCAGACAGTGCAAACACAGACTGCAGCAGGTCATGGCTGTGCAGAGATATCTTACTGATTGGAGGGAACTCATGTAAGTCATTCTCCTTTTATTTATTTATTTTTATATTGTTATGGCATGACTTTGTACCTGTCAAATACTTTCACTTCAACAGGGCGTGGCTTAGGGAGTCACTTTCTCTAGTGATAGGGGAGGGACTCAGAAGTGAGGTCAAAGACTTGGTGCAGTTAATTAAACGCCATGAGGAGTACCATACCCAGATTGAAAAGCAACTTGACAAATCAGAAATGGTGAAGAATGAAGGGAGAGGTCTAATACAAGAAGGAAACTTCATGAATGAAGAGGTGTGGTTATAAATATAACAAAAATTACCCAGAGAACTATTGCATTAATACCATTGGAAAGAATGGTAAAAACCCAAATAATGTCTCTTTTACACAATGCACCATGACAGACGACTATTACAGACCTATTAAAATGGACCTATATACATGTGTGTATTTGTTTTACTGAACTGTTGATACAGTTGGAGGAGCGTCTAGCAGAGCTGCAAGATCTGGAAGTCCTGGTTCTGCAGGGCTGGGCTGAAAGAAGAGATCTCTATCAGAAGGAACTGGAGTTGCAGCAGTTGCAGAGAGAGCTGGAGCAAGCTGAACATTGGCTGAACACATATGAGAATGTGCTCACCACCCAGGACTATGGGGTAAGGATGCTTTTATATACATTGCTAAACACAAAATTATTTGTAAGGGATCAGACTGCTGGAATATTTTGTTGCTGACTAAATGAATGTTAAATCTAATTAGAAAAAAACTCAACTGCTTTGTTTTGCAGGACTCTGTTTCAGATGTTTTAGAACTAATGAAAAAACAGGAGGATCTAGAAGCAATGATCCAAGCTCAGAGTGACCGCTTCAACACCTTACAAAACAGGAAAACTCCGGTAAAAAGCCACAAAACCTGTTCAGGTGTACTATGTTATGATTCCAAATTTGCTGCGTAGAAGAATAGAATGATTCATTTTATTTATTCAGCTTTGGAGTTGTTGTGGATTCAGACACTATCTTAGGAACGCTGGGTTTAAGATAGAAATACAGCCTTGATGGGATACCAGTCTGCGAAGCTATATGCATACAGACCACCACACACTCCTAGCAGCAAAATAGTAGCCAATTAACCTACTGTTATCTCCTGTCATTTGGGAGGTGGGAAGAACCTGGAGATTCCACATGGACACAGGGAGAACATGTAAAACTCATCCATGTGTAGCCTATCCATTGTGCTTCCGTGCCAAGAAGGAATGATGTCCTGTACTAGATGGTTTTGAGCAGGCATGAGACGATACATTAAAGCCACAATATCAAACATATCATGGCATAAACAGGCTGCACAAGATGACTGACACAAATAAAATTTATATTTACATATAGAATAGAATTAATTTAATGATTAATTAACAAATTGTACCACTATAATATCAGCATGTTGTGAAAAGTAGATCAGGATTTATCATATACAAGGTAGTGTAATTTTCCACGATTATTCATGTTATTCAAGTCTCATTCCTAATTTTGAGCAGAGCAATGTTAGTAATGATGAGTAATGTAGTACCACTCAGGGTGTAGCCATACCATGTGTATGCAATCACATTTCTTGCATGGTAGCTAACCTGTCTTTAGCCAGATTGTGTTTTGCACACAAATGACTGGTTAGTAGTGTAGCATACTGAACAGCACTTGTTTCAAGAAGACATTTAAATGTGCCCATTAATCATCCTGCGTTTTTAATACCTTGTGCTCCTGCTGTTTCAATTCTCATGTGAACATGTCCATTTAGTGTCTATGTAAATGTTCTGCACACCCCAACATCATGTGTCCACATGCATTGTGTTTGATCCACTTGGCAGTCTTGGCATTTCTTTGATCTTGTCGTCTAGCCATCACAGTTTGTCCCCTGTCAAAGTCCATCAAATAATTAATACATCAGTTTCAGGGACAAAATCTTTACTTGCTGCCTATTATGTCGCAAACAGTTCCAGACATGATTGTAATGAGATATTGTAATTGTAGTTAGTGTGACAAGGGCAAATTGTGATGGCTAGAATACTGAGTCAGAGCAACTTCAAAACAACAGGTCTTGTGCGAAGTTCACGGTCTCTAGTGAACCTAGCACCTACCAAAAGTCTTCCAAGGAAGGACAGCCAAGGGTAAAAGGGTGGACCTACTTAATATTAGGCAGGTGGTCATAATTTTATGGCAGATCAGTTTATTTTGTGTGTCATGCATTTCCATACTTTTACAAGTTTAAATGTTGGAAACTACTAGACAAATATATATAATCATTTTACAGTTTAGTTATATCTTATCATCTTATAATATATAATAACTTTAAATTAAGTTTACTGAGAGATCACTTTTCTTGGAAATTCTAACAAATGTATACATCTCTCAGAAAGAGCAGAGGCTTCAAGAGACTAATGAAGAAGATAGTGGTTCCAGGAAGAAGCCTTTTCGTGTGAATTCCCTAAAGAGAACTCCTGATTACCTTGTCTCAGGTTCTCAGCCATCTGTAGCCAAAAACATCATAAGAAGAAACAGCAGTGAGAAGAAAGATGGTATATTATTGACATCATCACTGCTGAGAAGAAACAACAGTGGAAAGGGGGAAAGTTCTTCTACAGTTCCTCGGGTGGCATCTATGCTTAGGAAAACCAACAGCAACAGCAGTGATACCAGTACTCACTCTGCCAAAATTTTTCCTGATTCTTCTCAATCACAAAACACATCCCATCCAAGCACTGTTTACAGGCCCCATCTAGTTCACAGCACAAATTCTGATTACACATCCATGCGTGAAAATGAAGTAAATACCTCAAGAAACATAAATCTATCCCACCAATCCTTCTCTCTTGAGACCCCCAGGTTGTCAGGTTCAAATGAAATGATTGATGACCATCCTAAATCAATATTTCATAAATCAAAAGAAGAGATTAGGGAACGCCCTACATATATACATCTTGAAACAAAAGAAGAGATAGCGGAGCCTCCTGAATCACTACTTCTTGAATCAAACAAAGAGATTGAGGAACCTCCTACATCCATGCAGTTTGACTATCCTGTAGCCAGTCCACGAAAACGAGCAGCAATCAACACTGCTTCTGCAGTGACTGACTTTTCTCCATCTTTGTCTACCTTGCAACCACCATCACCTCCACAATCTCATCCACCTTCACCACCCACACTGAGGAAATCCACTGAGGATTTAACTGAGGAAACTCCTGACCCATTCAGTCTAGGTTACAAGGTATGCTTCCTTAAATTACTTCTATATCATTATTCATTTATGGTATACATATGTTAAATAGATTTTTGCTGTTAAGGTTAGAGAAGCCCTGGTCAAGATGGAGGGACCACTGGATATTAAACTGAAACAAGGAGGATTTAAAGTAAGCTCTGCACATTTTGCTTAAACATAAATCCCCAAATCCCCCATATTGGTCATCTTGAGTACACAGTCTGACAACATATCAGGTGTTTTTATTAACTGGATATTGGTGGTGTGTGAATTTGAATCAGGGAATGGACCACTGGGAAACTGTCTATGCATTACTGGAAGAAGAGACACTGAATTTGTTTAATGACAGAAATGCTGCTGGAGAGGTATGAAAAGTAAACACACATACAAGGCATACAAAACTCAATATTTCAGTCCAAGCTGCCCCTTAACAAAATTCCTCAATATGCATGATAGCTAACATAAAAACACCATCATTCATTTTTTAACAATAAACTGGCAAATCAAATTTTAGCTATCTTACTACTGTATTTGTAGTGTAGTTAACTTGCTAGCTATCATAGTTAACTTTGACATGCTTTACAGAACTGCGCCCGATGGCCACCTATCAACATGGCTGGAGCAATTTGTAAAGATAATCCCTTCTACAGAAGGAAGAACTACACCTTCAAACTGATGTGCGTATACTTGGGCATATTTCTGGACTCAGATTGTAAAAGAGTGGTTCTCAGAACTTGGGGAATAATTTTTACACATGAATTGGCCACCACAATTTGCATGGTTTAAGCTAAGATAAAGACGATCAAATGAAATCATATAATGTGCGCCTTATTTGGCCAATCGGCATATACCAAATCATCAAAATTATGCCTTATACAAAAGGTACCTTATTGAGTACAAAGTGTATGTAACAATAAATATAGTGTGCTGCAATAGCAGGTAGTAAGTCGTAGACTTTTGTGCCAGATCCATTAAATTTATGATTTGTTAGGCATTTAGATGATGAAAGACAAATGGTGACGTCTAGAGTGTTGATATGGGTTTTGACAAAAAATAGCGTAAAAAAGAGATTTTTTTTTCTTGCTTTCTTTTCTTGCTCTGGGACTGCATTTTATTAACTAATACCCATTTTTTGAAGATGAGATACTGCTGTCACACAAGGATATCTTTTAGTTATAGTTTCCCATAAACAGTTATAATTGGGAACAAGGGGAAACAAGTGAATTGAAAAAAGTATAACTGTTATGATCATTTTGGTTAAGATTGAGTGATGGCAGTCACTACCTGTTTGCTGCACCATCTCAAGAGGAACAGGACAAGTGGGTGGAGGAGATGCAGAACTGCACCGGTCAGAGAGGCTTCTCAAAAAATATTGGGTAACCAAACAAATATGGAAGTACCACATTCAGTATGGTTAACATACAGTACGTGTACAGCGTAATCTGTATATGTAGGTGTTTACCACTTCTGTTAATATGTTTTTTCTTGCACTATTTCAGAATAAACACAGAAGACAAAGAGAAAGAGATGACAAAATTATTGGATGAACCAGATAAACAAGTCTACCCCATTGAGCTGGATAAAAGTGAGGAACTCAAACAGCCTGTAAGACTTTGTAAACATTTATGTGTAGCTGTGTTCTAACCAGAGGTTCTAAACCATCTACAGATTTCACAGAGAGTTTCGAGAAGGAACCACCTCCTAAGCCCCCACACACATACTACAACAAACACCGCTACCCAGATGGAGGAGAGGGCAAAGACTCAGGTGGGCTCAAAAATGGATCTTTCAAATGTCAGACATTCTTTCTCCTCCTGTGACATACTGTACATTAGACACCCTATGTGATCCCCAAAAATGCATAGTAGAATGTTTTTCTTAGATCTCTTAAAGTATTGCTTTTGTCTTAGTGATATCCGTATTTTACACAGACTGATCAACTCAAGGGGCAAGGTAACTTTTATTATCCCCAGAGGGACAATTTAGTTCACAGGTAGCAACATCAGAAAAACACAGGCCAAATCAATATCAACACAATTTATAACTACTACTTACCATTAACCAAACTGATAGCAAGATTAAATGACCTTTGAAACCTGTTTGTTCTGCATTGTGGCCCTGATGGTAGCAGCCTGAATTCAAACCACAAAGGATGGCTCGGATGAGCCAAAATAGTTTGGACTACTGAGTGTAAAAGAAAATGAAAAAACAAACAAACAAAAATATATATATTTTTAATAGCACTGTATTAGCAATACGGGCATCATGATAGTGAGGTCGTTGGGAGCTCACAGCTTGGTGATTCCCCATTCCATCCTGAACTTTGGTTACTGTTTATAGAGAATCTAGCCCCATGCCCATATAGTTTAGGCTAACCCTAGCTTCAAGTTCTCTGGACCCCTTATACCTCCAGGGTTTGGGTTCAATTCCCACCTCAGGGTCTGTATGCATGGAGTTTGCATGTTCTCCCTGCGCTTGGTGGGTTTTCTCCAGGTACTCTGGTTTCCTCCCACAGTCCAAAGACATGCAGATCAGTCTAACTGGCATTCCCAAATTGGCCGTAATGTGTAAATGTACACGTGACCGGAGGCCTTACCACAATCATAAAAATTGTCCGCCATAAGATCATGAGCAGTTCCTTCCTATATTCATATTACTCTGGTACAAGTTGATCTTTCGCTTATGTGTCCATAGGCTGTTGTTCCAGAATGTACAAATTCTTTAAGTTTTCTAATGATTTTCAGTGTTGTTGTTCGTCTTTTGGCTGCTCCCATAAAGGGGTCACCAGAAACAGACGATCCAATCCGCACATAACTTGGCACAGATTTTTTGCCGGATGCCCTTCCTCGGACAGCCTTCCCATTTCATCTGGGTTTAGGACTGTATCCAGTGGCAGGGCTATGGGCATTGGGCTGGAACCTTAACCCGGGCTTTTCACATGGCAGGCAAGAAACCTACCACTGAGAGACCAGTGCCCACAGTAATTTCCTTCTTGATCTGGCCAAATGTTGTAAAGGGGTTTTTCTTTACCAGGGAAAATAATTTTCTTATGTACTAGGGTTGCATGATTAAAAAATAAAAACTTTACATTGCAATTATTTTGACAAATATTGCGATTTAAACTATGATATTAAATAATTAAATGTACCATTTAGTATTCGAACGCATTTATCTAGGCTAACAGCAAATAATGGCACAGTGATCTAATTAAGAGGATGTTTGCCAATCTGTATTTCGCACCTCAAATGCTATTTTAAAATTACTTTGAAAAATTTACAAACTCTACCTGCTTTCCTGACTATGAATATATTACTGTATGTACAGTACCAGTCAAAAGTATGGACACAAGTTTGGATTTATTTTCTACATTCTAGATTAATACTGGAACTATGAAATAAAACATATGGCATTAGGCAATTAGGTAAGAAGAAGAAGAACACCAACAACAGTCAGTTGCTATTTTAAGACACAAAGGTCAGCTGTTCTGGAATAGTTCTTGCAAGAACAGTATTGTCAAATGCATTTGTAAAACACACCAAACGCCATGATGAAACTGACTCTCATGAAGACCATCCCAGGAAAACAAGACCAAAACTTACCTCTGCTGCAGAGGACAAGTTCATTTAGAGTTACCAGCCTCAGAAATCAGCAATTAACAGCACCTCAGATTAGAGCTGTTATGAAGACTTTACAGAGCATAAAATAACAGACATCTCAATTTCAACTGTGCAAAGAAGATTATTGCATTATTTGATGCCTTCAGCTATGTTTTACAATGTAGAAAAAAATACAAACCAGGAAAAAACATGGAATTAGGCGGTTTTTCCAAAATTATAACTGGTAGTGTATAAATGTAAAAAACTGCAGACTTTTGCAATTATATAATTGCACATGCCCATATCGCAATTAAATTTTTTGTGTGATTAAGCATTGTTGTCTACCAGGGATTTTTTTCTAAGGTGGCATGGTGGCTTAATGTTTAGCATTGTCGCCTTTCACCTCCATGGTCCGGGCTCAGTTCCACCCTGGGTTATTATCTTCTCCTCGTGTATGGTGGGTTTTCTCCAAGTACAGTACTCTGGTTTCCTCCTATGGTCCAAAAACATTGTGCCATAAGTCTCCTGAGATAGGCTTCAGGCCCTCCGCGACCCTGAATACAGGATAAAGCGATATCGACAGTGAGTGAGTGGGTCAGTGAGTGAGTGAGTGAGAGAGAGATTTTTTCCATGGTCCTACAGATCTTTGGTGTCTATGAGCTGACCGGGTCATTCTTTCTTCTTTCTTCTTGCATACAGCATATGTAAAGACCAATTAAGCTACATGCATATAAAGGCCAAATGAACCATGTGGTAAATCCTTAAGAAGAAAGTATAAGCTGAAATTTTGTTGAAGCGAAGAACACAATTTCAGCTGTTTCATGACTGGACCCTACACTTTGGATTATCTGAGTCTTTCAAAATGATTCCTTAGGAAAAATACCTAGCGAGTCAAACACATCTGAGCTAGGAAACTGTAATAAAGTTCTAGTTAGACTGATGAGTGTTGTTTTCTTTGTTCATTCTAGGGGCTTTGAGAGGTCTGAGGAAGAATCAACCCCCCTCCTTCCCTCCCCCTCTTCCCCCACAAAACCAGCAGGAGAGCGAAGGCAAAGAAAAGTCTAAAAACAAGAGTGTCTTCAAAAAAATTTTTAAAATATAATTTATACTGCTTGGTAAGATTGTATTTGCCAATTAAAGTCCTCTACAGGCTGACACAGAGGAGACACATTATAGTGATTGCTAAATCTTGATAAACACCTATACAGAAATTTTGTTTTATGTGCATCCTTCACCTTGATCATTAAGTAACACTTACTAAACATTTAATTTCACAAAACTGGATTTCAGATCATTTGTAATCAATGCTGTGTATCAACTTTATTTTTACCCATTAAAGGTTAATGAAACAATAAATGTATGGAAGCCAGTTGTTAATTTTGATCGATATTGAGTAATGGAGTCTTGATACTTGCCAAGAACAACTCTGTTGCCACGAACAGATGCTTTTACAACATGTACATTCCAAAAGGCCTACCAAAAGACAGTTTGAGAGCAAAATGTGATAAATTGCATTTTCTAAGTTTTACTAATTCTGACAAATTAACCACTATATATCCCTAGCTTTGAACTTTTAGGCAATACATAACATAGAGTGGATGCGCTACCCACCAAAACATAATGCATTCTGAAATGCCAACTGCATAGCTTCCTTTTGTCACATGCTCATGGAAGCAAAACTACCAGCTGCCGGAAGTGAATTAAATGCATTAAATTGATTTTTCGGAGAATATTGAAGCCAAGAACACTTTGTTGCTGAATTTGCAGTTATGAACCATTAATTGCATTAATTTATGGCATTAATGAAGCATATTTATGCGTCATTTAACATCAACAATGCGTTCTGTGAAACAGGACATTATGTTATTTGGATGTTGTGCAAACATTGTATACTTAACAAAGCTTTCATTCCTAACTGTTTCACTCCTAAAAGTTAGTTCAGAGTGAGCAATCTGATTGGGTGAGAGGCCTTCCATGAGTGGTGATAATGCATGGTAACACCGCTGTTTATATGTATCACTCTACGTCCTAGTTGTCCTACAATCGATAATTACACTGATGTTGTCAGCATGTAGGTCATTATGGTCAAAGTACAGTAGAACTAAAAAGATAACTAGCCTCTAACACTAGGCTGACCCAAGAGCCCTACTTGTTGAACAAGTTATTGTACACACTAGCATGCTAGCTTTCCATTTACAGAACTGTCAACCACCACCATGGCTTATTCTCCTCACCTTTTGGCTACAATGTACAAGAACAAATTTTAAACTCCTTTTTTCCCTGTTAAATACACTGTTGGTTGTCAGTCACCAGCTTGTCAGTCATAAAACGATATGGATTTGGCGGAGCAAAATAACTGGTTAAATAAACAAATTATAATCTATTAATAATAAATGGTGTTCGTAGAACTGTTGTATAAAAGCAATATCACACTTGAGGTTGGGTTGTTATGCTGTTTATCAGCAGGCTGTGATACCTTATGCACTCCGGCACTTTTGACTTAATATTTGTTTTAGAAATGCAAATGACAATGTGACTCTTTTTTTCTTTTCTCAATACTGCGTAACTCAATTTTCCTTTTGGAATGATTCATGAAGCCAGATTTTTTCCCCTTATTAAATAAAACACTTTGTGCCATATATGTGATCTGTTTATATGTTACAAAGTGGGGAAAAAAAACCTGAGTGAACACCCTCTAAATGTGGTGATTCCATAATTTTTGCCAGAGGTTGTATAATTTTTTATGTTTGCCCTGCCCTCTAAAAAAAATCTTTTAACTATCAGCTAATTAACACCCTTTTTCAACACTACAATGTGCAGGACAGGGAGATAAGGGGGAACCTGCACCATTTAAAATGTTTGTTTTCTCTAAATGCAACTGTGAATTTATTGCACTAATATACAAATGTGCCCATCTGAAAAAAAGGCAAATTAACTAAAATCTGCTTGAGATATTTCGAGGGAAAAAAAGATCATGTTTTTCCTAAATTCAAGCATGCTATTCTATTTTCAAGCTGGTTGTGGGA
This sequence comes from Leiocassis micropogon, assembly GCA_028565275.1. Taxonomy (NCBI): domain Eukaryota; kingdom Metazoa; phylum Chordata; class Actinopteri; order Siluriformes; family Bagridae; genus Leiocassis; species Leiocassis micropogon. The sequence goes on along the minus strand of JAOVVA010000002.1, from coordinate 6,533,349 downwards.
TGTTTCTGTGGTATAATTTCACAACCCCAATTTCACAAAGAGGGTCTTAGTCTGTCAAGTGTGGTGACAGGTTGTAGCACTGGGACACAAAACACCCACCTACTGGTTTCAGCACTCCTCAAAATGAACAGAGCTCATAAAGATGTTTAAGATGAATTTATGTAATCAATCAAATATATTTACCATTAAACAGAGAAAACCTGAAGTTATTTAAACTCGATAAATGGCTAATAGTTCTTACAGTAAGTATGTAGCAGCCCAGTTTTAGAGTTGCTCTGATCTAGGCGCCTAGCCATCACAATTCGATATGATTGTCAAATTCAAAAGTATCTCATGCTTGCCCATTTTTTCTGCTTCCAACACATCAACTTCTGGGACAAATTGTTCATTTGCTGCCCTTATATTTTATCCACTTCCAGGTGCCACTCTAAGAAGTTATTGTAACTCTAGCTGTAACTGGGCGAAGAGCAACTCCGAAACTGCAGCTCTTATGGGATGTTCCTGGTCTGCAGTGG
>JAOVVA010000002.1:6510164-6522598 GCA_028565275.1 Leiocassis micropogon | reverse complement strand
AGAGAGAGAGAGAGAGAGAAAGAGATCGATAGATAGATAGATAGATAGATAGATAGATAGATAGATATTTTATATAATGCTGCCAAAAAGCACATGCCATGTTGACAATTATAATTAGGAGAAACGCGCATTATGTACTTTTACATTTTTCCCCCTAAAATTGATATGTCAACCTAAATCATTTTAGGTGTGTTTAGATAGCCTTTCTGAATTATATCAAATCCGGAACTACAAAGCACACCCAGTAATACTAGATGCGCGGTTTTTTTCTGTCATTGAAGTAAAAGGGCACTAGATCTTAAATGCTTCTTTTTTATGGCAACTTATTTTAATGAACTACTTTAGAAAACACCCGACAGAACGTAAATAATCGTTTTAATGAGTTGATGCACCGACCTGTCGGGTTAAACAAACAATTTGTCCCCAGACGAATTCGGATTGTTTAAGTGCAAAGTGGTGTCATTCCAATCCAATCCAGTTCTTTTCAAAGAATTCAGACACACTGAAGTCTTCTTGGTTTTGACCGGCAGTTCTGTTGCGTTATTGCTCTAAAATTGTACACCCTGCCAAAGTCTGGCTTTTTAAAGTTAATTAGTTATTTATTAATGTACAATGTATCCTCTGACTGAACTGTGAAATGTTATATATTAGGACGGCGCAAGGCAAATTCATTTCAAATATAGGGAATACTAAAATAAATGTTGTTTCTTCCAAAACATAGGCGTAAAAATATATAACATATATAACATATTATTATTATTATTATTATTATTATTATTATTATTATTATTATTATTATTATTAGGCTATCAATAGAAGTAGTGAAAATAAGAGAATTCTAGCAGGAAATTAAATAAGGCAAACCCTTTTGTATATATATATATTATTTCACTGAAGGTCATATTAACTGTGATTTTTGCCTAATGCTGCTTTTGTAAAAATTTAGAAACCTTACAATATTATTTTGTGTGTAATAATTAATGTCAGTGTGATTTATGCTGGAGCATGCATACATTTATAACAAAAATGTTGATGTCAGTGTAGACATAGCTAGGCTATAAGACCGGACTGGTGCAGAGGCGTCGCTCTGGAGAGTGACCGTTTGGCCCTTTGACCTGCGCGCGCGCCTCCTCCTTGCGCTCTAGTGCACGCTCTGTCTCGATATAGCGCGTGCACGCGCATTCGCTCGCGGTCAGCCAGTGCTCCGCTCGCGCTCACACTGAACTTGATCTGGTGCATTTAGTTTACATACGCAGTAGTCGTTTCATGTCTAGGATAATAAAATCACTATCAAAATCGATTACAGCGAAGTACGTAACTTTAAAGCCTATTAATGCTTTTAAAAATAAACTAGCGACTGGATAGTGTGTTAACCTCAGAGTCACTCGGTGAATGTGTTTGTTTGTCAAAGCCATTAACAGTTTTGTTGGTTATAATATGTGCATTAAAACACCGAGATGGCTTACACATTACGCCACATTAAACTCGGTGCATGTAATTTAGTTGCAGCGTGCTTTCCGTGCAACCTTATGTGATGATTTTACCGTACTGTCTCTGAGAGAAACTTTAGATCAATTTTAGATCAATATCCATTATTCGCCATATCACTACAGACTATGTCTTGCAAATGTGTACAAGGAGACTAAAAGACGCGGAACGGTGACTTCGACAGGATGCGTAATGCTAACCTCCATGCTAAACCTTTCTATCTATCTATCTATCTATCTATCTATCTATCTATCTATTATTATCATTTATTATTATTATTATTATTATTATTATTATTATTATTATTATTATTACCACGCGTCACTCTGAATCCTCGATTGGTTGTGTGGAATCACGGCTTTGCTCGCATCATGTTGCATTGCGGTGACTTTCCGAGACAACCAACAGGCCTGCCGACGGAGATGAATTCCCTCTAGCCATTCTCACACGACAGCAAACTATTACAGCAAGCACTTAGCTTATTTATGATGCGCTGACATCCAGCTAGAGCAAACATTTTTTTCTTCAAAGAGCAATATCCATTGTCTAAGCTTCTTGTTTTACTGTTATAAAGCAAGAGCCTTTTATTATATTATAGCCTTCTATACTCTACCATAATCAAGCTATACTAGCTGGTCCAGTTAAAATGGGCTAACAATGTTATTTCCCAGTTCATTTTGATATTTTACCACACTTGATACTGTCAATAAGACCTTAGTGCACTATCCTAGATGACTTAAATTATTATTAGCTCTTAACCTCCGTTACTGTCACCGGCTACATCAGTGATATTACAGCTGCAATGTCTTATTATTATTATTATTATTATTATTATTATTATTATTATTATTGATGACACGTAATTTATATTTCGATTCTATACATTTTCTAAATGTGGCGTTCTAGTTGTTTCGTGTGCTAGGTTTGAGGGTTGTAAACAGCGAGGTAATTAGCAAAACAGATGACAGAGGTGTAACAAACATATTTACATAAACTATATATTAAGCTATACTATAATGCAACATTTTATAGTAAGCTTGATAACATTAAGATGTTACAATTCCCCAAACGCTGTATAAGCACAACTAGTTATAATTATATTATTGGCATTAACATTTTGCAATGAGGTTAGATAACCTCAGTAATCTCAGGATTAATAGCATTACGTTACTTTTTGTACACTTTACACGCGTTGTAAAATTTTATTTTTAATGAAATTCAGTTTCTTTGTTTTTCCTAGACGGGATAATAATAATAATAATAATAATAATATATTAATAAAATACTATATATATATATATATATATATATATATTTGTTTTTTTGGTTTTTTTTTATAAGTCATGTATGGGATCATGTGTGTTCTTACAGGAAAGCTCAACCGTACTTGTTCTTTACAGATTTGATAAAAATCAAAACCCCTCGCTCTTATATACTGTGTATATTGTGTATACTGTGTGTGTGCGTGCGTATGTGTCTATATATGTCTGTATGTATATGAAATGAGATTTTGACATATATATGTTTGTGCTTCCTGGCTTTATTATCAACCCAAACCGGTAATACACAATATTTTAGCCTACTAGTATTCCCCCATCCCTACATACCAATGCTTGAAAATCTACTAAAGGGTTTTGCGTAGTGTAAAGATAAAGCCAAACCTACATCACCGCAGAAGTCCATCATGCCTGCTGATTTTGTTAATATTAACCTAAACGCCACTTTATTTTCCATGAACCCCATTAAAGACAAGATTTTTTTTTCTTTAAGTGTGAGCCACTTCCACCTGCTTTTAGCCCCCCTCTTCAGTAAAAGAATTGGAGATTTTTTCCTCATTCCGTACTTTTGGGGTGAGGCAGGTTGTGTGTGAGTGCAGCAGAGGCGACAGTCTGTCTACAGGCCGTAAGCTGATCTGCGCCAAGCTGCAGGGAAACCGGGCAAGATTCCTGGCTCGCGAGCAGCGATATTGATCTACCTCAGGCACCTAAACAAAGCCTCACCTGTTCCCCTTGTCCATACTTTATTTTATGCCGTCTAATGCTTGTTTTGTTTGACATTTCTTTTATTTCCACGGATCCGAGCTTTGATACACGTTTGGGGAGTAGCACATAAACACGGTGTTTTTGTACCTGGAGCGCGCGCAGATCTCCCGAACTACCTCGCGGCATACGAGACCACCCTCCTCTCTCGGAATAATCACCCTGCTACGATTAAAGAAACCGGAAAACAAAAAAAAAGTTTTCCCTGCTTCGCCGGCGGGGCCGTGTCCAATAACATTCAACGTGAGATAAAGCTAATTACTTCCATTATGGTGCGCCGGTTTGCGTTTCATAAAAGCGGACCCGCTAAAAGCTCCTTTATTATTTATCGGGCCTCTCCTCGAGCTGCTTGTTAAACATATCAAGATTAGCGGCGGATCTTGTAGGGTCCGTTTGCGGAGATTTTCGCTCATACAGCGCCGCTTTATCAGCGCGTTCCGCACACGGCTCTGCTGACACACCGCCAGCAGCATGAGGACAGGCATGTGCCTCCTGCCCAAGAGCCGAACCACATATTCCTCTGTAAATAATGCATTGTCAGAAGCGAATATTAGCCATTTGTTCGCGGCATAATATTTGTAATACTCTTGGAACCAAAAACATTTAAAAAAATATTTTTTATAGGCTATTAATGCAAGATTCATTCAGTTTTAGTATGTTGCTACGTCCTTAGTCTGGTGTAATGACCCATCTTTAGGTTAGCGATAGTAAACAGAAAGTCAAAAAGTTATTTACAATAAATCTCTATAAATAAACTTCTAAAAATGGGGGTACTATACACTTTTCTAATGCATTTAACTTGTACCGTCTTTTTGGTCCTATTAAGTGTATCTTCATAATTCTAGATTATACATATTTTGTAGTCAATGTCTAATAAAACACTTTTTATAACAATTCGTACCAGTTCAACCAACAAACGAGTTTAAATAAGGTCGCCAGCCCCGCCCCAACCAAAGTATTTCTTTTTTTTTTATATACAAAATGAGTCGTAAAAGTTAGAAATTTAAAAATGTGAAACCTTATTGAAGAAAATACTTTTACACTGATTGCTGTACACAAACTAAATCCATAATTTACATCTCATATAACTTTACTCTACAACGAGTACTACGTGAAAAAATAGAGGTACTCTACACACAGAGGGTTTTTTTGCCATTTTGGACATCAGTTGTATAAATGAAAGGTAAAGGAGTCTATTCAGCGGCTGATGGGCAAATGTGCTACATTGTGGAACAAACACTTCTGAAGATCACCATTACACCTGTGAAGCAGGCTGAAAAAAGGACCGCATTGAGTAAATGGTGATGTCAGTCCAAAGATAGCAGACAGGGGTTTGGACCATTTCAAAGGAAAATCTCATCAGTGCATCAGCAAGTGAGGAAGGGGCACTTTCTAGGCTGACACAAACAGGTGCCTCAACCAGTCTCTGGCTATTCCACAAACAAGCCCAGCTTCTCAATTCCACCCACAAAGTCCCTCAACACTAGACAATGTGTTAAAATGTCTGCCTGCCTGTAGCTGATACAGGTCCAGACACCTGGATTGGCTGCAAGATTACCCAGACACCAATAGTGCTTGAGTTGACAAGCAAGCAAAATTTAAAATCTCCAAAATAATACATGAAGATAATGAAGATAAATGCATCTGGAACATATGGGTTCAAAAGCAGGATGCAGAATTCAAATTAGGTTAACATATCTATATATAGGATAGGTGTCTACCATGCTGCTAAAAGGGCTATGAAGGACAAACCAGAGGCCAGTGGGCCTCATCCCCCTGTGGGGCACCAAAAAGAATGAATGGGCAATGAGAGGGTCCCAGTGTAAAAAAACAACCGTTGTGTACCTGAGCAAAGCACTTAACCCTAAGTTGAGTGCTGCATCATGTTACCCTGCTCCCCTTAACCCCTCCTCCACCAAGGGCACAGTAGCAAAAGAGGAACTGTTCTTTGGGAGTTTTCCCAGGTTAGAGAAGGTATTAGAGGTAAATAGGAAGGCTGTGTGATGAGAAACTGTGGGTGGGTGTGTTTGTTCGATTTGTAAGACACCCTTAAAGTTGTGGAGAAAGAAAGAAAATAAATGGCTTGATGCTGTAAAACCGAGTAATCAAAATAGTCCACACTAAACTGTATGAATTTAGAAGGCAGTTAAGGAACTGCACTAGCACATCTACGTCAATTCACCATCAGTTGTCCATACATTGTGGCCCTAAAACATTATATTATTATAATATTATTATTGTTGATATGATGAGACATTATCCAGGTGACTTTAAATACACATTAACCAGATTTTTTATGGATAGTTTGGTTTCAAAAGCAGCTAACACAAATTAAGCCAGCGTCAAATTTCGAAGAGGCTCATGCATATTAATGCAAGAAAACAAAAGCGCGTAGACACATGCAGCAAAAAGTGATCATGTTTAGAAGTGAAAGTATTTCTGACAGCCCTGAGAAGTCTGGGATCTTCATGTTGTGTGGATGAGGGGGTGCAGAAGTGGCCTCTTTTTGACCTGTTCTTTCTATCCTGTCCTTCTTATACTCTGTGCATAAGCCTATTATATGCTGAATAGTTATTGCCATTAATCATTGTCAAAGAGATACACCTTAAGGAGAAAAAGAAAAAATAATTTGGAGAAAATGAGCCTGGAAGAGAAAAAAATAAGTCTTAAAATTCAAGTCACATTTGTTCAATTTGATGGATAACAACAAACATAGATTTGTTGATAAATTGGTCTTTATTTTGAGATTGTCACCTGTCTTTGTTTAATTTGATCCATGTACTACCTAGGAGCTAATGCTGTAATATAACACTCTAATATAATTTTCACTATATAACAACTGAAAAAAAAACTACATTACGCATGTGAATGGTATTTATTTGAGCATTACAAAACATGTGTTTCCCATACAAAAAAATATATATATATAATTGTGGGTGCTGGGTAGATTTCACATTTCATGATTGTGGAGAATTTAATACCAACAAGATAATTGTTTGACTGAGTTTCAATACTATTTAGTAATTACTTTTATTTTTACTTAAACTATAAGCTGACTCCAGCTTTTACCCTCAATGAATTACACAACACATTTTAATTGTACTAAATGAAGAGCTAAGTGACACAAGAAACTTCTATTCTGGTGGTGATTGGAAGCCAGAAGGTATGGAAATGAAAAGACTGCTACTCTCTGTTGTTTTCACTACAGTAAAAAGCTTATTAAAAAAACACACACATTGCTGTAAGTATAAGTTCTGTTTGCCTACTGACATGGTGAAGAAGGAAGCTGTTTACACTAATTATAAATAATGCACTAATTGCATGAATTCCTTGCAATTAATCTACATGTACTATTTCAAGTGGTACACAGAAATAAACAGGAGCAGTCAAGTGGTTAAATCAATGACCAGTGTTCAAATATGAGTTAAATCCTGAGACTGCCAAAAGAGCCACTGTGGGGCCAGTGACTGTTAACCTTTAAATGCTGAACTATATACTCAACTCGGTTATTTTGCTAACTTCTAAGTTTGTATAAAAGTGTCAGTTTTAAAAAAAGCATATGTTTTATATACAATGTATTTTCATTGACCTTGGATATGACCATTAGCCTATATGGGTATTTCTTTGCACACACACACGCACGCCCGAACGCAAATCTATCTATCTATCTATCTATCTATCTATCTATCTATCTATCTATCTATCTATCTATCTATCTATCTATCTATCTAAATAATAATTGGATATGGATCACGTTTATCATCAAGGCGGGATTTTACCCAAAGAGACAACAGACTTGTAGCACGTCCTTCGAATTTTCCCCTGGAACTAAATACCAGACACAAAAACTGACAGCGCACATAAGGACATTTATTTGATTCATTTTATTTTCTTGTGGTTATTTTTCACATTTGACCATGTTTAGTTCACTGCTTAGAATTAGATTTCAATTAGCTATAGCCTACTTTGATACTTTTTCATTCAATTATTTTTTAAGGCATCCCGTTGTAAATTGTTTTAGTATATGCTTGAAATATTTTTTTGCATACATGATGATACAAATAAAAGCATTTTATCTCTCTTTCAATAAGTAAAAAAAATAGTGGTCACAAATACTGCCTATTTTAAAATGATATAATGATGTAATACTGTATAACTGGTTTCCAAAAAAAATGACTGCGAAATTACTATTAGCAGATTATTAGCAACCTTCTATTATTTTTTAAAATATCTTTCCTTGCTATATTGTGATCTGCGTAGTGTCTGTTTTGTGTAATAATGTTGTAATATCGTCAGCCTTTCTGTTTGGTGCCAATAGAAGGGAGGGAGGAAGAAAGAAATGTACATGTGCATGAGAGAGAGAGAGAGAGAGAGAGAGAGAGAGCATTGTCTTGGTGGTACGTGGTTGCCAGAGCGCGCAGTTGAATCCACCCCGGAACGCGCTCCTCACTCATGCTGCGAATGTTTACAGTTGTAATCAAGGTCCATGTAACTTGTTTGTGAAATGTTTTGCCTTTATGGTTTAGAGGTGCTATACAATTTGCAAATAGTGGGGCATGAAGTCACAGTTTGATTAAATTGCTGTCAGTACGAGAAAAGCAAGGAAAAAAGAAAACAAAAGCATTATACGAAGCAAAAAAATTTGTTTTTGCATGTTCTTTTAACGAGCACAAATTTTCCCATTAGAAAATTTGTTCTCCAAAATTAATATAATATATATATACTTTGTATCTATCACGTTCGATGTTTGTATATTTAGAGAATACGAATATATTCTTGCTATTCCTATTTTGGATTTAAAGAAACTATTACCTTCTGACCTTAGTTTATTGTTTTTTATTGTTTTTATTTTCGAAGAGTGAAACCTGCGAGTCACTATTAGGGCTCCTGGGTTTTTCTCAATGTTTCCCAACAGTTCTTCCAGTTTGCTGACAAGTGAGACTGATGCCTAAATAGTATCTTGTGTGTGTCAGTTTGTGTGTGTTGCAGTGCGTGAGCTCAAGGGAGTACTGCACTGAACCTGCTATAGAAACACACACACACACACACACAGCAAAGGGCTCAAAGGATCAATGTTACAGCAGGTACCATAATGAGAAACGATTTCACATGTGTATATGCACTGAGGAAACAAATATGTTGTGTGTGTGTGTCTTTGCCCACTGTGTGAATCTGCCCATGTGACATGAAAGGACTCGATTTTACACACCCAAAGTCTCAACGTCCCAGTGGACGTATCTCCAGAGATGTCCGCTTCAAGGTGTCTTTTAGTGTGTGTCTACATTGAACAAAGTAAACACCAAATGTCTCGTGAAAACACAAAGGGATATGAACAGCCTTTCAATGAGATAATGAGAGGTTAGTTGCTTTCTTGGTAAACACCATATGCCACAGAAGATAGGCCTACTAAAGAAAAATATACATGATGTTTTAGTATCAAAGTTAAAAGTTAATTATTTACATGGTAAATAATTATAAATCATAATAATGTTTATTTCTATTAAAGAATTCAGAAAAACATACTTGCTCATCGCATTATTTCTGAAAAAAGTCACTGAAATAACCGTCTAATGGTGTGTATATATATATATATATATATATATATATATATATATCACTCATTTCTCATCGAATGCTAGCTATTGTATTGATAAGATGCACTTTACTGAACTATCACATTGTGCTCATCAGCAAGCTATCCAAAGGATTATTATCTTCAGCACCCTGAACTCCTCTCCTTGCGCAACACACCTGAATGAGTACCACACAAAGCATGAAAAAAATCGCCTCTCTCTTTTTTTTCTCTCTTCAGTGCTAGAACTGCAGTGGAAAATCTGCACAAACAAAAGGATGCGACTGCAGTCTCGACTTCCCCAGCTGGGCGGAACACGCAGGCCATCGCCGCCAATTTCACAGCCCAATTATCTACTTGCATTCAGGGGAGTTGACTAAACAAACAGCGGCCCCGCTGCGCCCCGAGAGCTCGCCGAGTCACGCGAGACCCCAGCGAGATCAATCCTAAACGCACCAAGCACCTTTGAGCATCATGTATACGTTCTGGGCCCATCGATCTCTATCCGCGCCTTAAAGCGAATCCATTTATGCACCTGTTTACTTATTTGTCCTCGACTTAATTACGCACCCACGCAGTCTGCGTATTGACCCAGAGTTGGGCCAAAGTTATTTATAACAATTATAATTCACGTTTTAGTTTTTTGTGTTCTTCCTTCCCTCCCTTGCTCGCCCTCTTTCATAAACCGCATTGCCAGACTGTCGTGGTCAGACCACTGTCAATTGCTCTTGTGCTGCTATTAGGGCAGACATGGCTTCGGCGCCTGAAAGAGAAAAAATCAATGCCACCGTGATTAGACCGATGACAGCAAATTCACAGTTTCATCCGGGAGTGTTCAGACAGAGACGAGGTGTGCGGCAAATAAGGCTCACTTGTCTGCACACAAAGGAAAAGTCCTCCGGTCTTTGTTTATAAGGTGTAAAGATTCAGCAACGATTGTTGGATTTCTGGAGACATTCTGGCCGGTTTTATGGTTAACTTTATAGTCTACTGAGACTTCTTTACCTTTACATAATGTAATCGCTCAAAAAACAAATATTTACTCTATATCTAACCAATATAGGCCCAGGCTACTCGAGATCTAGTCAGTGGCGTAGGGTTAAGAGTTTCTCAGATGCAATATAAATCAATAATAATAATAATAATAATAATAATAATAATAATATACACTTGTGACCTACTGTTTAAAACCCGAGTCACTGAAATGACTAGAGCACAGTTCTGTTGTTTAAATGATGATTTTCAACATCTTGTAAGCTACACTAGCCTATTTTGACACATTTTGCACTACGGGGAGGTGGGCCTTTTGTTTATTAATGTTTATTAATCTTGTCTGGAGAAACTTTGTGGAACGGAAAATGGAAACACCCCCCTGCAATCGGGGCGGATATTATTAAGCAGCATGGGGCGGCTCGGTTCACGTCACGTGGCCTTCACGAGCTGAACGCGGCGGGTCCGCGCGCGCGCTCTAACGGGCCAATTGGCGTCGCGGAGCGCGCTATTCTGCTTGCCAATCGGTGGCTCTCCTCTTACTGCGGCTGCCATGGCAACCCGCTCTTTAACCGGCAGCCCCCTCACATTACAGCGTCGCGCGCTTCCGTCGTGATTGGTGATTCGGGGAACCAAACGAGGGGAGAGCGGTTTCCACAAAACAAGAGCCATCATTGTGTGCGTGCGTGTGTAAGAAAAAAAGACATCACTCGTCTAACACCGACACGTTCCCGTGATGAGGCGCACAGAAAAGCAGACAGGAGCAAGATAAGACAAGGCCAGCTGCGAATGTGAATTTGCTCCGAGGCATTTGTTTGGGGTTACAGTTGGGCATAAAATTGGTAGGGTGGCAACACAGTTTTGTTTAGTCTAGCTTAGCCATATCCTCACACCAACTCCGCAGCAGCACGCTAACATCAACAGAATATCCCATACTCCTAAGGGCAAGTCAAAGAGTAGCACTTATAAATTAGGGTATAGGCCTACCAAACCGTGTCGCTGTGGAGGTACCATCAGGGCTAAATCTTTTCTACCCAGGAAGGGGCATGCTTTGTACTTTTAATAAACTTTTAGTTTAAAGGATTCAATTTGCATCTGTGATGCTTCAGCTCTAAGCAGCCCCATGTATCTTAAAGTACTGTGAAAAAATGTGAATTGTATTTACATTTCCAGTATATAAAAGATGCGCCGTTAATTGTACCACCCCAGTGAGTGTACTGTACCCTTATTTCTGAGACTGTAAATATAAACACGAATTAAATTATTCACTACGAACTAGCCCTCTTTATTTTAAAAACCAACTCCAAAAATCTTTTCTACTTTTGGTTGTCACACAATTAAGAGCATATTAGCGTTATAAGTAGTAGCTTATTAGTAGTTATAAGCTTAGTAGTTTATAGAGAATTGTAAAATGTAAAAAAAATTACATAAAAAAAATACAAAAAAAATAAAATATACAAATAGATAAAAATAAACTACACAAATCTATCTAGCCCACTAGTAAAACTTTTGTTTGGTTAAAGCCCAAGAAATAAAACATAAATAAAAATGATAAGCCGGGATGACGCATGCGCACTGCGCAGCAGCATAGGCTGCGCGCGGCTCGTCATCTTAATCCTCCGCTCTCACCTGCTCTGGCCCGGAATGCACTCATATATCAACCTGCGGGCCACACCGAGACACTCCAGCCTAGTAAAGCGATATCCCGGGGTGTCATGCTGAAAATTAGACTTGGGTTTGAGTGAAGAGACTCCCTCCCCACGGCGACCTGCGTGCCAGAGTAGAAGCCTTTATTCAACACAGATGTGCTCAGATATATACACGGCGATGATGTGTGCGCATGTTTGCAGACGAATAATCGTTGCAGAAAAGACAACGAATTAATCACGCCTGTTTAGGGTTATTATAGGGTCATCAGAACATGGGAGAATGAAAGATAAATAGAAGTAAGTTACAACTCAAGCAAGACACACACAAACACACACACGCGCGCGCGCGCGCACACACACACACACACACACACACACACACACACACATGCAATAAGTAAATAGACACACATGTATGTACCAAAATTTGTTAATTTCTAGCAAGTGCGTTTTAACCTTCAAGACATTATTAATACATTGTTGACTCTATCGGAGCAGCGCTTCACCTAGGCGTACAATGATAGAGTTGTTCAGAACGGATCTTTCAGAAGGCCCAGATTGACCATATCATGACTCTAATAATGCTTTAAAAATTTCTTTTAATTGAACCCTAGGCTGGTCTATCTATCTATCTATCTATCTATCTATCTATCTATCTATCTATCTATCTATCTATCTATCTATCTATCTATATAT
>JAOVVA010000002.1:6499135-6510064 GCA_028565275.1 Leiocassis micropogon | reverse complement strand
TCTATCTATATATATATATATATATATATATATATATATATAACCATTGCATAGCACAACAATTACAGGCCTAATTACATGTGGGAATGCCCACAACACCACTAATAGAAATAAAATAACATTAGTAAGAATAGTTTGCATCTGTCACTCTGCACTAAGAGACATATTAGTGAGCAATTAAGTGACCTTCAACATGACTCTTGACAGATTGATATACCCCTGACATTGTAGAGGTGTTGCTAATACTGTAGATGCAAAAGTTGCAACATGACTCTTTCACTGAGTAGGAGGTTGTAGTATATGTTTATGACAGTTGAAGAACCTGTTATTTGCTAGACATTGCAGACAATTTAGTAATGGAAGTCACTAGAAGGTTTTGTTTTCCCTGCCTCTAGTGGAAAAATGTAGTTTTAGTTGCCCATTATACCATTTAACTTGAATCAATACCATTGCCTAGACTACAGATAAATATTGAAACCATGCATTTAATACTCGAAATATTCATGATCAAGACTAAATGTTTGAACTCGTCTGGTACAATTCTATTTCAAGTAATGGAGAAAAATAGGTGTGCGGTTCCAGGACTGTGGAGTCATTTGGCCTGCAGATCTAAACATGTTTTGAATTTGCTTTATTTTGGAGAAGATCATCACTTGAGCACCATCCCAATAAAATACAGCTGCATTTTCTCAATGTTGTGCAATCCAATAAAATGTTTTACATTTTGTTGGAAACCTTGCATGTAACTAAGGATAGTTCTATTTAATAACCATGAAGATGACTTTGATTGCATTGAGACAAGCAGTTTCAATTGCTCAAAAACGTCTAAAAGTTAATATCAAATTCTTTATCACTGAACAGTTGGTAACCTCAAAAAAGTGGACTTTGTATCATCTAAAACATATTTCCTGCAATACACCTGTGCAAAGCACTGTACAAATAAAATTGATTTGAAGTATATGTGATTAATAATTATTTATAGTTTGTTTGTAAAGCTTTTCACTGTGAATATGAGATTAAAAACTGTAAGTATAATTTGTCAAGCTTTGTTTTTGTAGGTTTTTATGTTTCTATAGGTTCGTGGTAATCTAGGTAATGCCTAGGCTTTATCAAATTTATCAAAGCCTTTATCACATTTTAATAGACACTGAGGTTATAACATGTTGCCTTGTTTTTTATCAAATTACTCTACTTACAGTAACAGCTGCTAAGCATATCTTGCCATTGCCCTCCATGCCAAGCATAGCAGAAGAAAAGCCACAAAGGCAGGAATAAGGGTGCTAATTTATGCTTTATTACGTTCAAGCATCACCACATGCTATATGATACTCATATGCCTCTGGCTTCAACTGTACCTGCACCACAAAATGAATAATCAACCCAAATGTATTAATTCCAGACTGGGGCAAAAAGAAAGTTTTAATAATGTGCCTGTTTGTAGTGAACTGCATAGCTTGTGACCAAACAGTATATTTTAATCAAGAAAGTATCAGTTGATGCATGACATACTTGTAATTATGCTCATAGCTGAAGTAAAACCTGGTTCCAGAAAGTCAGGTAATTTAAATATCAGGAAACATCTTTCAATTATAAATAAATTTCTCTAAATGACATGTATCACAATGTGATGAAAACCAGTGGTTTGTGCTGTAGATGTCCGTATTAATTTCAATATATAGCCATGTATTTTGTTATGCATGATAGCGTTTAATATTTAAACTTTTATCATATTGTCTAGCCAATTGTAGCATTTGCCTGTGTGTTTCTAGTGTTAGCATTTGTGCTTTAAGACTGCAGGATCCATGGTTTTATCCTCCGTTACTGTATGCACACAGTTTTGCATTGTTTTCCTGCAGTTTTGGGCTTCCTCCATGTGTTTCCTCCCACCTCCCCAAAATATGGATCCATCCTCCAGTGGATTAGCAGTTATAAGCAATGAAGAAAGGAATAATATTTGTTTCACAAATAAAAAAAAATTTTTTCAAAGCAAATTAAATTTTTCTTTAAATTACATATTTAAAGGTAAGTATTTGGGGAGTAGTAATAATGCTCATTGGGTTGAGCTATCTAGTTGTGTCATGGTTTCATTATTAGCCCGTTATAATTTAAAGAGTGCTGAAGTTTTTGTTAATTTCTAAATTAGAGAAAAAAGGATTTATCTGAATTTGTCAAATAAACTAAAGACTAATGTCAATTTAATGACTTGGAAGCTTATAATTTCATTGAAAAATGTTTTGTTTGATTTGTCCATTCCATGAAACCATGTAAGGATGGAGATCAGAGACTAGAAAATGTTTTCCTTTATGTAATACAGAAAGGATTTAGGCAACTCACTTTTGTGCAAAACACACAAAGAGAACCTAGTCATGCAGTATTGAACATTCTGGAACAGACTGCAGACATTTGCAATGCTCTTGCTGCACATAATTCAGGAACTGGGAGATTGGCACGATTTGCAAAAACATGAGTTATTTCAGGTGCCATAGACCCGTTTCATGCCAATCTCCTTTTGCAGACAGGAGTTTTTCTGGGAAAAGAGTAATTTCAGGTATTACTCTTAATTCAGATGTACTTGTAGAATCTATTGTATAAAGAATGTGTTTTGTTATTTGAGAGAGCCATTAAAGACATTTCACTTTGTTACACTCCATTTTATAGCCTTCACACAGAGCAGGAGAGAGAGAGAGAGAGAGAGAGAGAGAGAGAGAGAATGTGTGTGTGTGTGTGTGTGTGTGTGTGTGTGAGAGAGAGAGAGAGAGAGAGAGAGAGCATACATTAGCATCATTTCAGCCTTTAAATCTGCCATGAAGTGCATGAATGAGATAAGAATTTCTCTCAACTGTTGAAAGATGTCATTTCACAATGTTTTAGAAGTCAGCATTATGAAATAGTGCACGGTTAGCTGGCACTAAAATTAGCTCATAATTATTAGGACAACAGTACTTGGCCAACAATGGAGAAGCTTGTTAAGTGGCACAGTTTGCATTTTCCTCATAGCAATTTTACTAAGAGAATCCATGTGAAGGTATATGAACCCTTCTTGGAGGAGAAAGGGAAGTGGGTTTACAGTCCATATTAGAGAGTCTATATAAAAAGTTATTTTGCATAGTTCAACCCTAAATTGGAGATTTCTGAATTTAATTCAATAACACTATTCAAAATTTCTGCATATAACACTTTTTTAAAAACAGAAATTACCTAGCACGTGATTCCCCATCTGTTCTTTAAAGCATTTTTAATCACACAAACTTTTAGAATTCCTTACTCTGACATTCTTATATTATGTGAATTGCAAATCAAATTTATTTCTTTAAAATAAAATAAAAATTTTTATCAAATGCATTTTTTCATTTTTATAGTAGATTTCAAAGTTTACTTTATTATAAACTACACTGGAATCCAGATGTTTGATGTAAAGGAAAAAGAAATGGCAGACGTCTGCACCCTACAATTATGTAGGTGAAGGGAATAGAGAAAACAGTTCAACAAGAAGACAAAGCCCAGCTGGACATTTCTCTTGCTCTCTCTCTCTCATGTCTTTTCACTCTCACTCACTTTCTCTCCAATAGACGTTCTGGACGTCAAATAAAAGATAAGCTCTGCGGTGGTGTTTTGAAAACCTTGCTTGAATATGATCAACAGCTGTATCTGATTGGTGTATGAAACCATTGCTAAAAGAAATTTGTGGCAATTGTACCAGTTCATGGTGCACTAGTCATTTAACAAAAAAACTTTGCCTGTCTTTTAAAGGCAGTTCTCCAAAAATAATTGTAAATTACTTTTACAAACAGAGGATTAAGGAAGGCTTAAGAATTACTTAGAACTAGAATAAGATTTTGACTTTCCAGAAAAAACGACCCATTCCATGCTTAATCGTCATGGGCGTGGGGGGATGGGCTAAAAGTGTTGTTAAATGTCTTTTTCCTTGCCGTGCACTTTTAGCATAAACAGTGCTCAAGGACACTCAGGGAGCGCGCACCTGGGGCATGCCAGAAATCCACGCCTGGAGCCAATACACTAGGTCCCAAGGCACCAGGCCATGGGAAGAAGGCTTGGAAGAGAAGAGGGAGGTAAAGTGAGATATTACTCTTTAATTATTTGAACGAGTGGCTGTTGACAGAGAAGAACAGGCTGGGGGGTGGAGGGGGTTGGAACATTGCTTATGGTGCTGTTGGCTAGCTAGCTGCCAGCCACCTCCTCCCAAAATCTCTAGTGGGGAATTCATCAAGCAAAAAGAGAAGGATAATACCAAACACTGCAAAACATTGTTACCAGTGATAAGCTAATGACTGAGGGAGAAAGGGTCAGATGGGGAGCAAAGGCATGGACCAATTCTAGAACCAGCGAAGAGTATTTGGGCAATTATTTGCAATTATGATGACAAGAAAGTAGATTAAATATTCTAGTTTAAATAGTAAAAGGGAGGCAGGATGCAAAAAATATGACCATCCTTTATGAACAAGTCAGGTGTACAAGGGATTGTCGGGCCCTTTATGCAGAGTTAAAAACTTTGGAATTGAGAATACTTCACTGCTCAAATTAAGGATCTATTAAAACTAAATGTCATTTATTTTTATTTTTTATTTTGAAGATGTACAGTACACTCTACTGCCTTTAAAAGAGAGGGGTCCTGTGTTGTACTACCACATCTGAACACATTTAACTCGCTGGTGACTCCACAAACTGTGTGCATATATACTTAGCACCACACGCACCAGAACAAAGGCTGCAGCTAACATGTTAAAGTCATTTACATTGACATTTGAAGTCATGCTCGCATTGTACACATAGAGGGTCAGGGGTAGCTCAGTGGCCAAGGCATTGGGCTGCTAATCAGAAGGTCTCAGGTTCAAACCCAGGTACCACTAAGTTGCCCCTGTTGGGTCTTTGAGAAAAGCCCTTAACACTCAGGTGTGAAATAAAATAAGGTTCTGTGTATAAGGCTGTAAATATATGCATACCTAACATTTTCTTTTACTCATTTATATAAGTACAGATTTTTATACATTTGTAAATATTAATTTACATTTATTTTATTTAAAAATTTTGGTCATAGTCATGACAAAACATTTTAGATTAACAAACAAGGATCAAAATGCAAAATTCTTATCATACCTGTTCTGTATCTTGTTTATAGACATGAAATTTTTCCTGATACTGCCTGAGTCTTACAAAAACACATTAAATTAAAAGGCTACACTAAATTTCCACCAGATGTGAATGCATGTGTGATTAACTAACGTCCCATCCAAGTTGGATTCCCGGCTCACACTCAGTGTTCCTGGGATATGCTCCACTGCACCTGACAAGGATAAAGGAGTTAATAAAGATGAATGAATGAACGAATTAATTAATATTTTTACAACTATATTAAATAAATATATACAGTTTTCTGTAACATGCTAGGACATGTAAGAAGGTACACTAGAATATTGTGCAATAAACTATGATTTTAAAATTATCTTTAATATTAATGAATGTACAAAAGATTAAACAGCAACATTTGAATCATACGACAATGCAATCTGCACAGATAAATGTAAAAACTTTTGTACTAAACATAACTTTTTTTAAATTATAAACAATTTTTTGAGTTAAAATACAACAGAATATTTTACATTTGTTCCCCCAAAAATGCAAGTGACAGCATTTTAGACATCACACAAAACATCATTTACTACACAGAGACATTGTCCAATAAGTTATTGGTAATTAAAGCTTCCCTCTTGCTGTTTGCTTTTGCTCCATCTCCCTTAGTGCTGCATTTCAGCAGCATGAAGCACCCTTAATGAATGGAGGCAGCAGAAGCATGGGCTGCATAAATTGACACTAGAGTAGTGTGCCCAGTATCACCCTGCCCCCGTGGGAGCCGGGAGGATGAATGTGTGTGTGCGTGCGTGTGTGCTGTTTTCCATTTTTAATATTTGCACACATTTTTTTCTTCTCTGAGAATAACAGTCCCCCGTGTGTGCACACACACTCGAATGACAGGAACGAAACTGTTAGTTAGCTGCTCAGAAGACTCTTCCCTCGAGATGATCGGGAAAGTTTTATAACAAATGATAAAATTTAATTTTCACCCTGATTTTCAACGGTGGCAGATATTGATATTTGAAAGAAAAAAAGGTAACACAGAGACCTGACATTTACAATAATTTTGTGAGGAAAAGCAGGAACAGGTTATGAGAAGAGGATGAATGCAGCTGACTAAATTCTATATCATTTCCTGACACCTGAGTTCTCATTTACTTCAGGTCTAACGACTGTCTGCCCTATCACTATCATCGTCTCAGGTATTGACTTTCCTGTAGTCTCATGAGTTGAGTGATGCAAAGACCAATCAAATGAAAACTTTTTCTGTCCAGGAAAAATACAGATAAAACTCTGCACGTAAAATCATGTTTTTACTGTGATTAGATCCTCATCCATTTACACAATGGCAGTACAAACAGAGGAACTAATGTAATACAAGCACAAGTACAGACCAATTCAATAAATGCACAGAACACCAGTTTCCTCTGGGTTTTCTGTTTTCCACACACCAAAAACCTCTCTGAAAGTGCACTGGCTTTGCGAAATTGTTCAAGTTTGTGAATAGTTTGTTATTATGTGTGTCCAACGTGTAATGATTAAATGTCATGTATTAACCAGGGTGTAACGTTGTTTTTTGCATAGGAAATAAAAGAGACATAATTGACCAAAAAAATTTTAATCTGTATGTGATGTTGATTTTCACAGGTAGAAGTTATATGAACTTGAACTACAGTATGAAGCTACTAAACTGTTTCACTCTTTTACACAGAAACACTGACACACTAACCTTTATGTCACTTAAACAAACTGGAGCACTAGGACATCAGATAAGACAGTGTTAGGGAACTGCTGGAGAAGCAGTAAGAACCTGAAAGAACAATTTACGAGAGGAATGTATAATGTTGAATATACAGCATTAAGAACCTGAAAGAACAATTTACGGGAATGTATAATGTTGAATATATAGCAGGACCAAACACTTTAATAATAACTGGATGCATTCTAATAAGTTATATATTCTTTTGTTGCAATGAACGGTCTGTAAAAAGGTATTTAGGTATTTAGATTAATATAGTTTTACTATTATTTTATGAACAATTTAATATTGAAGTGTAAACATTTACTACTGTACATTTATGAGTGTAAAAATGGTTTTGAAACCATGACAAAAATAAATAAAGAAATTCTAATGTTTAAAAACTCTATTTTTTCTATTAAATATTGTATATTGTATATTGTATATACAGTCTATTGTTATAGTTATATTGGTCTGTTTAATTGTGGTTTAATTATGACAGAAAGTCTGGCTGAAATGATGTTCTATGGAACAAATATCATTTTAACATTTCCTGATTCCAGCAGAACACTTCTCTCACTAATTGCTTATTATTGGTTCACCTATCACGCATAAGATGGATCTACTATCGCTGAATGATTTAATGATATAGAAATATGCTAAGAGTAACAGTTTGTTTATGGTTTATTGCTGTTGTTGATACATGATACAAAATGTGAATTCAACAGTTCAGCAGCAATAAAATGTGACAAACATGCACATATTTTGCTTGAGAATTAGTTATCACGTTCACAAACCCAGTTCTGATTTCTAAAGCTGATGTGTTTTCATGACTAATAAGCCATACGGCATCTATGCAGACTTTTCCGAGCTTTGTATAGCCTGCTTCATTATA
This sequence comes from Leiocassis micropogon, assembly GCA_028565275.1. Classification (NCBI taxonomy): domain Eukaryota; kingdom Metazoa; phylum Chordata; class Actinopteri; order Siluriformes; family Bagridae; genus Leiocassis; species Leiocassis micropogon. The sequence goes on along the minus strand of JAOVVA010000002.1, from coordinate 6,502,340 downwards.
TGTGTAGTGTGGTGAAAGGTGTTCAATCGACTTTTTGAGGCAACTAGGAGAGCAAAGGGGAGAAAAACTAATTTACACTCGCCTACAGCCCGCAGATTCCTTTCTTCAGCTGAGAGCCAGGCAGCGGGGTCGGGAGCTGGTGTGATCGAAACGGCGAGCCCTTTGCGCACCAATAGTACGCTTCCTATAAGATTAATTGGTTTTGTTTGTAAATCGGTCCATTACAAGTTAATTGCTGTTAACGCCAGAGAAATTAGTGGCTTATGAGAGCTTGACCTCACAGGTGATGGTCTGGCCTGTAGAATGTCTGACGATTTCCTTATCTACCATTGTCTAGGGTCAGAGGGGGTCAGGAGAGCATTGTTGGTTTTTGTATGTGCAAGGAGATTTTGTCATTCACAGACACAGAGCATCCAAGATCTGAGCCTGTCGACCAAGGACTTGGCTGAAAGGACAAGGAGAAGTAAGGATGGATCTATTGAAATGAGAGCACACTTCCTTCAGAGAAGGAGCCTCCCTCCCTCCCTCCTTCCTTCCCTTCATCCACTGAAAATGGCTTCAGGGCACTAGCCATATCTATGGTTCTCCCTTTTTCTCTTCCTTCTGTGCTCATTAGCAAGAGGGTGATGGTAAATCGCACATATCCCTCTTTTGCCCATGTAGCATAATAGTCTTTTCTCAAACACCAGCAAATGGTTGAATAAGGGGAAAAACTCAACTTGAGGGAAGAACTTGCATAGCACAATATTTACTGATGGCTAATCCCATGCTGTGATGCACCATTCTCAAAAGCTTAATCTTTAATGAAACTTGACCATGCAGTTGATTGAAATAAAATACAATGTTTTGGGTAAATTTAGGATTCGGGGCCTTTTACAAATAATATTGTGAAATACCTTTCTATCAGCGTAGAAATGATTAGGCAGTTTTATTTTCCTCTATCTATTTGTATAGAAAATGTATTTCTAATATAGATATGATAGTTAGGATCTGATAAATAAAATGCACAAATAGACAAACAAACAAAAACAGCATTTTATATTTATATTTATACTTATTGTTTGTGGCATAGTGGAATAAATCTACTTCTACCACCACACATCAACAAGATCTACACCTCAGGAGGAAGTTGCGTGGGCCTCAAGAGAACACAACCAGCTTCTCATTATTAACCTCCTAATAGACAGGCAAAGTCTGGCCCAATTCCCACAGGCCTTCCCTGTAAATACAGTATCTGATTTGAGAAGGCCACTTGTCTCCTTCTCCTCCCTCTAGAGAACAGAGCATCAGTGAGATCAGAATCAGTGAGATCTTTATAAAAGCAGGGTAAAGGCAGATATCAGATAACACTTAAAGGTAAAGGGTACGTTATGGTGTAGTTGCAGTAGCAATTCCACCTGTGGACATTGCAGTTGCTGTGTTTTTGGTTGTTGCAAAATAAATGCAGATATGTCTTGAGATGAAATAATGAGCTATGAATTTCATATTCTGTATCATTAATTGGTGGTTGCAAGCCATGAATTCTCGCCAAATCTCTCACTTGTGCGCACTTAGCATTGTGCAGCCAAAGGCTGTTCGCACCCATCATCTGTCCTCCCATTTTGTTTTGAAGGAGGAAATCATTTTGCAGTTTCGTCTTGTGCCATAGCAGCCCAGAAATCTGGCTTGTAACATAAACATAAAATTCCACTCTGGATTACTGAACAGTTTCCAACTGTTTGTGTTGAATGAGTCTTAGTGCACTCATGTTTGCAAATAAAACACAGGCTCTTCAAGGTACAGCAAGTGCTGGAGACATTAATCTTCAGCACCTGCCTTGGCACTGCTTTTTGAAACCACTTGACCTGCTTTGGCATTAACTCACAGAAATAGTTGACCCCAGGACTGGCACAGTCATATCCAGTAATTATAAATACTTCCATCACAGTCTAGACACTTATGGAACTGCATGCTAAACTAATATATTGTTCATTATTAGAGCTGTAGTGAATACATTTTACCAAAACTACACCTTTACAAAATAATGGCAGGAATAAGTAATAATAAAGACAAATGGTGCCATACCAGTCTATGAGCACCTGATCTCATCTGATTTCGGAAGCTACAGAGGCTTGGCCCTGGTTAGTACTTGTACTGGAGACCTCCTGAGAATTCCAGGTGATGTAAGCTTTCAGTTAGGCCTTCCTGGCTTAGGTCTGTGTGCATGGAGTTTGCATCTGTAATCTGGTTTTCTCCAACAGTCCAATGCCATGCAGAGTAAGCTAACAGGCATTTCCAAATTGCTAGTAGTGTGTGAGTGAGTGTCTGCTTGTGTGCCCTGCAATGGATTGGAACCCCATCTAGGGTGTACCCCGCCTTATTCCCAGAGTCCCCTGGGATATAGGCCCCAGGTCTCCTGAGATGCTGAATAGGATAAGCGGTATATAGAAAGAAAAAACAAATTGTTGCTTCTGTTTAGAAAAAAAGAAATCCCTTTCTTGACCAGAGTTTCCTAAAACACCAAGCTAGTCCCATTACACATGTACTAAAACCTGTAATGAACACTTTAAATCTATACTACTCATAAACTATACCTCTCACACAGTTCATGGCCAAACAAGATTTTCATGACAAGTGAGACCATCCTTCCCTTATACTGTATGTGGGTGGCATTTCTAAGAGTCCCAACTAGAGTCATCTAGGAGACAAGTGCCTATTTAAATGACCTCTTGGGATAGAGGGATCATGGTGCAAAGCCCTGTAACTGAAGGAAAATAAACACTCTAGGACTGTGTGGGACGGCCCCTCGTTCACAGAATTTATTAATTTGTTTAGAGGGGCAGAGAGAGAAGAGGAGTGGGCTCTTAGGGAAGAAAAAGTAGCTGAAGGGAAAGTAATCTAAGAGGCTAATGATCTTTGGCTTTACAAATGGGTGGGAGAGAGCACTGGGTGAAATTGGATACACCCTGAATCACCCTTGAAGGTACAACAGGCTTTGTCCCACAGGAAAAAGACAAGATGGCAGTTGATGAGGACTATTTCATCTCAGTGGTCAGAGGCACCATTGGTGGTAAAGATTTATCCTGATACCTTAAGGTTTGATGTCTTTCGTTCCTCTAACTGTATTTAGAATAATTTAAACAGTTTACAGCAATAGCTGTCTTTAAATTCAGATGCAAACAGTTAACTGTATATGACTATATATGACTACACATGACTATCATAT
>JAOVVA010000002.1:6480510-6499035 GCA_028565275.1 Leiocassis micropogon | reverse complement strand
ATATATATATATATATATATATATATATATATATATATGTGTGTGTGTGTGTGTGTGTGTGTGTCTAATCATTTATATAGTCATATACAGTTAACTGTTTGCATCTGAACTCAAAGACAGCTATTGAGCAATTTAACAATAACACAAATCATTCACTTTTACATGCTATCCTGCATGTGGAGAAACATAAATCCAGCTCTCTTAGCAAAGGCAAGTTATATTATACAGGAACATGGCTTTCTTTAAACATTTTTTCAGCACACGGACGGCTAGTTTGGAGGGTTTGTGTTTTAAAAACATTGCCAGTTTCTTTCCCAACTAGAGGGAAATTGTGGTTTAACACATCAGGGAGCTGTCACAGGGTAAATGCTATGTGCATATTCTAATGTGCATATTTCTTGCTCACATTCTTTTGGTAGTATTCACCGCCTGTCAGTCAGTAGGGCTTTTTACTGACGTGATGCTGAGCTGCAGATTCAGTCACCATGGTAACTTTGCAAGGTCTGTGTCACTGAAAATCCATTTAAGGATCAAATTAATCGAGGGAGAAAAAAAGGTCTGTGCTGTTAGATTGCCGCTCCGCACCTTGACAAAGGCCATGGCACAGCAGTGCTGTCAGCTACTAAAGAGAATGTGTGTGGAGGCACTAAGGGAGAACATTGCCAAAGAACTGATGCTGCTACTGCATCAGTTCATCCCACAGCAAAAGGCTGAATTAAAGGAATAGGTCATTCGAAAATGGTAACATTGTTTAAAAAAAGGAGCTATGAGAGAAATCTAGCTGATAGCATGGGGTGATTCACGTGACTACCTTTCACCTTCTGTTAGCCATGTTCACACTTTTGGAAATATGATCCTTCAAAAATAGAAAACAAAAACTTCGAAATGGTCGTAAGCAACAAAAAGGTCAATGATTAGACATATGGTCATGAAAATAGCATAGACTCTGAATATATTAGGATGAAGCTCTGTATAATTGAGCAGCATGATTGCAGGGGCGATTGAATGTCACGCCAAGGACAGGTGATGAACTTATTCACGATTAAATGCATGTTAAATTGAATACACTCTTAAAGCCCTGATGAGGTTCCATAAGGAGAAACAGCAACCAAGCCACATGCAAAAAATCCATATACACAAGTATTTTAGAGGAAAGAAATAAAAGTATATCTGATTTCTAATACATTCTTGTGACTGCTAGGTACAGCTAGTTTCCCAGGCTGTCTCATTTTAGTTTTACTGCAAAAACATCTCTTTCACAGCTGCTGCAGAACTCTTGTTATCCCCTGCATATTTGGACAAGTATGGGCCATCCCAAGTGCTGGTGTCAGGTATACTGCTTTCTGAACATTCTTTACCAGAATTTGCATTGTACATAATTCTCATGCAACAGATATCAACCCATACCATTCAGAATCACATGAAACGTTTTTGTTGTGACTTTTAAACAATAGCCAGCTTCCTAAAGGATATCAAATGTGGCAAATAACACCCTTTTCTAAAAGGAATAGTTTTACATGGAGAGGCATAATTTTGTTCTATACTGTGCATGCATATACCTGGAAGTATCTCACCATATTTTTCATTCTATAAAATAATGTGTAGAAATAACCCAGAGTAATGATTTCTGTCTGAACCAAGATGCTGGTAAACATTTGTGCATTGTCTTCCATTTAAATATACTCCAGGAATTGGAGTGAAATATTCTATCTCCAGAAACACACTCAAATACTGGCTTAGGTTCAAATGCAAAACAGATAATTATTAAAAAGCCAAAAGACCTACAACTAGCACTTGTAATAATGCTTAAACAATGGTTTGTAATAAATATAGTGTATATACAGTAGTATGCATGCTATTTTTAATGTAACCATCATGTGTACATTGACACACCCATCTCACTTATAAAGTGATTTTTCTAATCAATTATAATTACCATAGTCATCTTCCAGCAGCATTATTTAAAGACAAAATGTCCACAAATTCTATCTCGGCATGGATAGTTTGTACTTTTCATTCCTTCATAATTAATTTTAAGAACCATTCGACAGTCTACTGGGGTCTGGCCCCAATAGGTAGCCTCTGGCCATATCCTCACATGGGATGTGCCATGTTCTTCCAGCAGCGATCTGATCAAGTACCCCCACCCATCACTTCCATTGGCCCACTGACAACCTCTGTGCTAACTGGTGACCCTACTAATGATCCTTATCACTGGTTGCCATGGACACAGGTAGCCCCCACTGCCAACTGTCATCCGTAGTGTAGATTAGACTTGAACTCTATTGACCTTTGCTTCTAGCTGGACTCCATTTGTGGCCCTCCCATAACACCCCTAGCAAGACAGGGGATAACCCTTTACCTTTATCTGCCATGTTAAATATGGCCCAAAGTCTCAGTGAGAATGAATAATCTATGAATACATTAACTGTTTAACTCAGTTCACAAGTGGTAGTTTATGTAAATAGTGTTTGTATATATCAGCTGTAGCCAAGAAATATGATTATTTATGAAGGAAGCCAAATGAAGCCATTGTACAATCCACACAAGTGAGAGATACTTAGTTTAGCTTTGTCATCCAAAAAACTGTCTTGGATCCCACTTCTCCCAAATGAGTTTCATGTTTTAATATTTTTTTGAGATCCTTACCCATGGAGGCAATTACACAGCCGACAAAGTGCAACCCAAACATACAACTGTATTCACACAACCCCTGAAAGAGAGAGAGAGAGAGAGAGAGAGAGTGTGTGTGTGTGTGTGTGTGTTTTTAGAGTGTGTGTGTTTGCTGGCCAATTACTACCACAAAAGACAAGCTCTCCTTGCATCAACAAACACACAACCCTTTCTTCTCATCCTCAAGCAGGTTCCAGCAAACCTGCTCCTGTGTCTGTGTTTCAGACTCAGACAAGCCACACACAAGAGCATCCCTGGCCATCTAAGACGTCTGCCCAACGGCGCAATGACATTGGTGGGGGTGTGTTGAATGAGCATTTGCCACTTTTGGAGCTCTGTCTGTAGGCTTTATTGTGACTTTTGAAGACAGGCCTTCTTTGATGTTTTTAAGGAAAGATGAGACATGTACTAGGTAGCCAGCCTCAGGCCTGACATTAAATCTTTACATGAAGCAAAGACTACACAAAGAACAATGGTCCTTTACATTCATGATTAGAAGCCATCAGTCACTTGTTTACATTGTCTATGTACAGGTGAAAGAAGGTTTGTTGGACCGCTTTGTCAAAAAGAAAGACAGTAACAAGGACTGAGATCAGGTTTTCTATGTGTGTGTTGTGTGTTCACATGCTCATACACACAGCGCAGATTACAACACGCCTTCTGACATATTTGAAACGTCAACTTTTTCTTCACATTTACACCGCCCCTCTTTGTTTCCCTGTGTAGGGGTTAGTCCACACAAAATGTGACAGCAAGACTTGAAAACATGTCAGGGTCTTAAATGATACCTGAGAGGATATAATTACACCAAAGGTGCTAATAGCATTTATCCAGTCTTGTGGAGGGACCGCCATTGAGGACCGCATAATGGGTGGTGCTGCTTTGCTTTGCTTAGAGCAGCATTGTTGGTGTGAAGATGGCTGGAAAAAGAGAGCACTAACAGGTGTGTCGACTGTGTACCGTGACCACATTCTTCCAAAGCTGGAATTCTTTTTCAGCGTCACCTACGCGTAGAACAAAGGAGGTTCTCTTTCTCCTTCCCCATTTGTTTGTTTTTCCTTTCTAATGTGCTTGGTTGGCTCCAGTCAAGCAGTGTTTTCATTGGAAAGCATGGAGGCAAATCTCCCTATTAAAGTGATGACAACAGTTTATACCCCATTGTCACTGGACTTGGTGAGCGAGTCCAAAGTTTATTTGTAGTGGCAAATGGAGGGCGATTCCCAGAACGGACTGAAGAGGCCTCCCAGTGAAAGAGGTCGGAGATAGCCAAATATTATGACTGACTGCCTCTTAAATCCCCAACCTTCTTCTAAACAGATGGATATCGCAGATGCAGAGTATATTTGAGCTGCTTTTTCGCCCCTCACAGCAGCCTGACACAAACTGTGCATTGTTGCTAAACATGTCTTTGAAACAATTACAAAAACTGATATGAGACTGAGTCATTCATGTTGCTTTGTCATACTCATATTTAAGCATGGCCAAAAACAAAGGCTGCCATTCATTAGGGACCTTGTGGTCTCTTTTGTAACAGCTTTCAGAGCCTTCAGCCTGAGAAGAGATAATTATTTGTGGTGAAGACAGACATCTCTCACAGCCGTTGTCTTGCTTTTCCCCTACGTTTCGTCTCAGCAGATAATTCATTTTGCTGTTAACTAGCTAAAGTTAATACTGCACACAGCCGACTGATGAATAACTCTCAGAATAGAAACTGAATTACGTGCATTATGAGAGATGCAGCTTAGGTTCGTGAAGGCTGAGTTATTCTTAAAATTAAGAGAAAAAAATTGCAAATTGGATCAACACCTCTAGAACTTCACAGCCATATCTTTAATGTGCTGAGCAAGTGCTGAAAGTGAAACTTTAGAACAAACATACCTCAAGTAAGGGCTAATATATTTCATTTGACTTGACAAATGAAAAAGTTATGGAGCCCTTAAATGACATGGAAGTGACTGCAATTTTCAGTTAGACAGTTCAGAAACTTTAACAGTCAGAAGCAACTCTGCCAATTTAACATCACTGCCTACATTTCCTTTCTACATGGGGCATTGACCTCTTTTTAAATGTTTTTGCACAACAGTGCTAAAGCACTGAAAATCGAACATGAACAATTTTTACTCAGTATGCATGCTTTTGAATGTCTACTTTGTCCCATTTTTCTAGACCAGGTTAAACATTGCAGCGACACAACGCTATTGCAAATAGTGGCTACGATCAGGTATCAAATACAATAATACTCAGTATTAGTGTTATTATGGACCCTTAAAGGCTTTCTTTAGAAATTAGCTTGGAAGAGGCTTGCTTCTAAAAAGTAGTAATGTATCTATGTGAGCAAGGACAAGTTTATAACTCTGTTCAATGCAGAAGAACAAACATCAGGGTATTAAACTATACAATATTGTGATAATGTCCTAAATTTTGCTAACATTTTTCATTATTTTCAGTTTTATATGTTCCTGTAACTGCATTTCCTATAGCAATTAGGGTTTACTCAAACCTTCTCAAAATAATCTGGGAGCTGAGCTATCTTCTCTAAATCACCCCGAGGTGTGAATGTGTGTGTGACTGTGTGAGATGCTCTACAATAGACTGTTGTCCTATTCAGGGTATATTCCTGCCATGCACCAAGTATTTCCAGGATAGACTCTGGATCCACTAGGATAAAAGTAGTTACTAAAAACAAACAAACAAACAAACAAACAAACAAACAAACAAACATAAATCTATTACCATGCTTAGACAAAATACTGCAGTACCAGTGGAAAATGACACATCCTATTATATTCTAACATTGCTAAAACTATCTTAAAACCAAAATTTCACAGAACTGGCTAAACAGAAGTAATTGTTTTGAATGTGCAGGTACACAATGTGAGAAAGACTTTTTCCAGTTTTCTTTTCATATCTTCATGCACATGTCTTCATTTCAACTGAGTGCTACATGATAACCCAAACTTCCCCTAAAGTTTGCACACATTCCACGCTGCATTTTCAGGAGAATCAGCAACGCTTTGTTGTAGGCCCTTGGCGAAATAGCTGGTCAAATGTCAAGCCCTTCTGATGAAATGTTTTGTAAATAATGTGCAATAATGACTTTAAATACTCTCAGACAACAGTTTTACAACAGGGGTACTTTTTCTGTGAAACAAGAAGCTTTCTGGAGATGCCCGCAGGCCAAGCTCGTCATAGAGGAGTAATAGGTCTCTTAGTTCAGCCTTGGCACTTGACAATGTTGCTGCTGCATTAAATTACAAACAGCCCATGGATAAGCCCTTATCCTCTTCAAGGATATTTAATCTGGTGATAAATTGTTTTGGAATTCAAGGCCTCATTGAACAGGCTGTGTTTGCCTTTTTTCTTCCAGACAGGTAACCCCCCCTGGTGTGTTCAGGTTGAGTATGAGGTTATGACAGTCATTCTATGTGTCAATGTTAAGCCTACTTAACAGAAAGGGCTTGAAGGAACTAAGCAGAATTAAAGCAGACCTGGACCTCACAACACAATGCATTTATGGGGGTGGTGACAGGGTAACAATCATTAATGCAGCAATTTAGAATTTCACAGAGTGAACATTTAAAACATTTTGAAAAGAAATAAGGAAGGCAGTAAACATTTCTCCGCTGACTATGTAACTTGGCTATCATTTCAGGAAAATAATAGCAAGCTGGCTGAAACTAGAGGCATTGAGTAGACAATGCACGCTTGACATTTTCTCCCCACGCTTACATTACATTTAGTCTTTCTGTTATCACTATACAGTATTGTATATTACTAATATATATAGCAATAATTTATAAATACAATATTATTTAAATGGGTACGTTGTGTTTATCCAAAAATGTTTTGCCTTATACTAACAGACGTTTCTATACTATGTCAGTGATGCTGAAGGTGTTTAAGACACCTTAAGACGGGGTCTAGCATGTTGGGAAACTGGCAGGGATTAGACAGGGAAATGGTGAACCCCTGAGACAAATTCAACCAAGCTGTAAGTCACCTGATGTTGGAGAACATTGGAGAGAGTAATGAAGTAGTGTATTTTATCAATCCTCACATCAGGCAATCCAAATGTACTGACAGAGGTGCCACTCTGCTGTTTTAATAAATGTAAGCTAAATAACAAATATTAAGATATGGGTGCCTCTCGGTGACTTAGTGGTGAGCACTGTCGCCGTACACCTCCCGGGTCCTGGTGCGGTTCCCGCCTCGGGTCTGTGTCCATGGAGTTTGCATGTTCTCCCTGTGTGCCTCGTGATTGATTGGCAACCTGTGTTGGTGAACCCTGCTTTATGCTCTAAGTCTCCTGGGATAGGCTCCAGGCCCCTTCTACACTGTATACAGGATAAAGCAATTCATATGACAAGTAAATGAGTGAATGAGTGAATAAGTGAATAGGAGGTGCCTCTATAGAAACAGGGAGGCTACTGTACAAATTCCACAATTGCAACCAAGTTATTAAATATACATTGCCTTGCCACACAGGCTAACGGTTTGTTTAATCTCCTTTTGGATCGATTATGGCATAATATGGGGGCTAATTCCTTTGTAAAAATGATTCCTCATGATCCCAGAACCACCTTTCACAATTTGAGTCCTGAAATATGCCTGTGCCCAGAGGGAAGAAAACAAATAATAATGTGATAACCTGATCATTCAGTACATTCAGATCATTAGCTGACTTCATTTTATTGCAACATAACTTTACTGAGCCTAGAACTGACCAAACCCAGATTATCCCACTGCCTCCTGGGACTTGTATAGTGGGCACTATGCATGATGGGTGCATCAGTTCATGTGTCTTGTTACCCTGACTACATAATTTTTTTCCCATTGCTTTGAAGTCATTTGCTCACTAGCAAATGTAAGTCTTTTTGTTTTGATTAGCTTCACTAACAAGTGGTTTTCTTATAGCCACCCAGCTGTTTCATCACATTCCCATGAGCTCTTGTCATGCTGTGTGTGGAAACATGCTTACTTACTATTAAACATAACTGTAAGCTTTACTGTCAATATTTTCCACGGTGCAACTTCTCCAAATGTTGACATGATCTCCATTAATTATTTTTTTCTGACCATATTTCTTTAATGAATTTGTTGAAAGGTTAAATTGCCTTATTGTGCATTTTAAACAACAGTAATGAACAATATATAAATTCTAGCATTCTGGCAATAGCAATGAACAATCTCAACAGCAGTTTTATTATGGATTTTCATAATTTGGATAAATTTAGGTGGAATAAGGATCCAAAAAGCTAGGAATCATAAAAATTAAATGGTGTTTTAGGATGTTAGGCTACTTTCTTGAAAACTAGAGCCATGAGAAAGATATACTGTACGACTAAGCATTCATACAACAGACAAGCAGGGCAACAATGCCCATCCACAAATAGAAAATATATTGATGTTTGTATGGCTGTGTGTATCTTGTGACTTGGGTCTCTGGCACATAAAGTGAGGACAAAGTTTGCAAAGTTAAGAGATGATCAACTGTCTTTACCACTATTGTCAGCAGATAAAAGCTGGGAGATGCAAGGGATGACCTGGCCAAGTTGCCCAGTCGAGCCAGCAGAATAGCATCACTCTCACCAGATGGACGGCAAGCGAAAAAGACGACGAGAGCACAGTTGAACCAGGGCAGTATGGCTACAGAAAGGGCCATGTGGTTGAGGCACGATAGGGCAGGACAAGAACTTCAATCATTTGCCAGACATTCTCCACTCTCGTGCTCCAATAATAGGAGTGAAAGTGAGTTGTGGAATTAAACGTGTTCCATTTTAACAGCCCGTTTTTTAGCCCTCAGCTTCACATAGACAAACAGGCTTAAAAAATAAGGCGAGTTATGTGTAGTAGTATATTAGGCCACTTTTCTTGTCATTATCTTAATTAAGGCTGGGTGGAACAGAGGGATTGTGTGTCTTTAAACACAAGTGCAATAAGCCAAAACATATGAGGCAAAAATAATATTCACATTGCTGCTGTAAATTTGCAGCTCATTAGTGGTGAGCAAGTGAAGTGACCATCCTGGCATGTGACGACCTTGGATAATTTCAAGTGTGGGGCTTTTGGTTAATATTTCATCATTTGTTATGAGACAGATTGGTGGTCCCTTGTCCCCCCTGGCTGTGTGTCAATGTTGTAATTCGTTGCTTGTGCGGTTGAGTAATTCTTTGAGTTTGAAAACAGATGTCAAAACAGTAACAATGGCATGACACAGTTTGCTATCCTTTTAAGCCAACTCAACTGCCTGCACCGAAAGCGTTTGGCAAACTTTATGACGCGCGGACACAGGATAGAGGCTGCGGTGCTTTTACAAGCCTACTTTAGCAGCTTTCAAAAATACTTGGCATTTACACTGGCATTTAGATTTATATATTTATTTCACTTGTGTGCAATAACATTATGTGCAGGATGCAAATTTGGTTAGTTCTTACGAAGCCATGACATTTTGAAATGTGAAATAAATTGATATGGTTCAATTAAATTCTAACTGTTAAACAGGGAGGGGGGAAGCATAGCCAGCTTTCTCTGGGGCCAAAATTGCTTTGTACTTTGCATTTCTATTTAATTACGGCTGCTTGAGTGTTAGGCGATAACAGTGAGACCCTCTTGTGCCTCAGCATAATGCTTGAAGGTCTGAAATTGTGTCGGAGGGAAGATGACGTCTGTAAAAAGCCTCGTACTGCTGCACAAAAGCATACCAGGAACCACCTGGAATGTAAGAGTTCAAGCGAGCAAGTGTGGAATATATTTAATATTGTGTTACAGATCGCACTCCTCAACCAAAAATAAAAATAAAAACTTAAGAGTAAAAGACAATACACAGCTTCTTGAAGGCAATGAGATTTTGCACATTCAATCATTTTTGAGGTGAACTAAGTTATTTAGTTGAAGTGCAAGACAATCATAGTAATGATGTGGGTGTAACTAGTCTTGTTGCTAGGTGTGTGCGTGTGTGTGTGTGTATGTTAGACTAGCCAGTACAATTCAGATGTCTAACCCCCAGCCAGCTCAACAGCACTGAATCATCAAATCCCATTTCTTAGAGTTTGCCTTGGTTGAACCAAAGCCAAAGCATCTGTGTCCCTGATTGGTCTCTGAATGTGTGAATACATAGAGGCTCTAAATGTTTATCACATCACTTCTTCATAATGATAGATATTATAAAGAAAATAGATTTCTCATCCACCCAACATACGCTTTAGTAGCTTAAACTGTATGCTGTGGATCAAGGGTTTGGTTGAGGGAGAGAGAGAGAGAGAGAGAGAGAGAGAGAGATGAAAAGGCTGTGTTTAAAGGGAAAGCCAAGAGGAGAATGTCTGAAAATCATTTACTAATACCTGTTAACTTCAGGAAAAAGTGTAAAGTCTTATACAGTACTGTGAAAAAGTCTTGTGTCACCCCTCATTACTTCATGTTGAATTTAATTAATTGATGTACATAAAATTAAAGAAATTGTGACAAATCTTTTATTGTGGCAGGCAAGTGCCTAAAGATCCAATTTTATATAACAACCTTAGCAGCAACCTCATTTCCCCTCTCATCTATTCTAACCACTCAGCATTCAGCATCACCAGTATACTAATCACCAGCCTGATCATCTGTCATCATCTGCACCTGTTTTCCACTGGTTCATGCCTTATATCAGTGTTTAAATATGTTTGAAATATTCACATGTCACTGTGTGGCCAAAAAAAAAGCATTCCTCTGAAACTGGTCAGGTAGAGGGACTAGACTGAAATTGAGAATCAAAACCTTGTTAAATATGAGAGCCAAAAAAATCCCTCGCAAAGTCTGGAAAACTATTCCTCAGGACAACATAAAATATAAGAAAGTCTGGTGCTTTGGAAGCAAAATATGAAGAAATAAGGGGTGGCTCAAGACTTTTACACAGTACTGTATACAGTATTTGGAATTAGGGGTGGGAACTATATGGGTTCAAATAGAGAAAACATCCAAACAGTTACTGGTGAAATTTATTTATTGTACTAAATAATACAAAATGCTCACAAAAAACGACTAGTAATTTTAAAGTCTTAGAATTGACAGTGTGTGTGTAACACACAGTGTATAACATGTAACTGTCCCACATTTAAAATGAAATGTTCTACCATAATCATCTAAATTATAATAAAGATGATAGTGATAGTGTCTGATACTTTGATAAGTAAAAATGGTACGTGTGACTTAGTTGATTTAGTTTTAGGAAACTTTCTATTAGAAGATGGAAACTGTTGGTGGTCACTAAAGGACTAGGTTAGCAAAACTTACAATAGCTTCATACGAAATCCACAAGGTCTTTGCTTCGGATTTTGGCCAATCAACCAAATAATGAATAATCCCCCCAAATATTGCCAATTACTTCAGTTAAGTTCACCACACCACAATAATAAGTAAGCACAGTACAGCACTTCCAGTACAAATTACTTTATACATTTATAGTGCTGAGAAAAACATTCCACTGGAATACTTAACAAGCTGCATGAAGTGTACACTTTTATTCTGTTGAGAAAATCATAACACTAACAATAAACAAGATTATTTGTTTCTCTGATATATACACATTAAAGTTTGCATATTTTTAATCAAACAAAGCACAGTCTAAACACTCAAACAAGTCAATTAGACATGACTGTTTTGCATACCTGATATAAACACTGCAAATGTTTTGTCTCAGTGTAATTACCAGATGTTTATGATACCTGCTGCATTTTCTTGTATCAAAATCATAATCAAACACTGGCTGCACAGTAATATTTAGAAAACAGCTTGACACCTTTTGATTCGTCATGAAGATAATGATTGTAATTAATTGTAGTTCTATTTTTTTTTAAACTTCCCCTCCCAATTTTATTTCCATTGTTATTTTGATAGCCACAGACAGCTGGTTCTAATACAATGGGGAATTAATAGCTCATTTGTAAAACATACTGAGGGTGTGTTATCAGAGGGGTGATGTATAATGGCTTGTGTCAAGGGCTCTGGTAAAGTGCCCCAGTCAGGCTCGGGTGGCCTCCGTGAGAGCGTTTTTACGAATTGGCACGTTCTGCTCTCGTGCCTGCTGCCTAGTCTTTTATTTTACTTACAGCTGACAATGTCCTCGCCACCACCACTACTTTGAGTATTTGGGCTCTGCCTTTCTTTGCTCCTATCAAAACAACCTGCGAGGTCCTGCGTTCCTGCGAGAGTTGTACAGACTTGGGAGTATGCATCAGCTTTGGGAGAAAGAATGAGAGAGAAAAAGTGAGGGAGAGAGAAAGAGAATAAAATTACAGTCTGAGGTGATGCAAATGATATCCTCAGTGTATCTTCCCCAAAGCTCCTACCAGCACACTGACAGCTGATGCCAGGATTAAACAAAAAGATCAGGAACTTATGACTAATAGCTCAAAGCAATCATCTCTCATTATTTCAATTACATGGGTAAATGCATGCAATCATGGATCAAATTGCTGCTCTGAAGAGGGTCTTTTCAGCCACGCGTCCCTGTTAGCAACAAAAAAAAGACCAAATGTGAAAATATTTGCACTGATTTTCCTCACAAAAATACACCTTTGTTTGGAAAAAAAGAAACAGTCCCTCAGTTTGCAGTATGCGCCTTTGAAACCTGTCCAAAATGCAGTAAAACAACAATGCTGGTCAGCACACACTGGTCCAGAGACGACACATGAGAACTGTGGAGAATATGAGCAGGACTGGAATTTTGTCTCACTGCTGCTATCTGAGGTGAAGGGCTATGCAAATGGCAGCCATTTCCCCCAATAATAGTAGCTGCGAACATGGCTGGGCCGGCCGATTCCGGGGTTCTCAGCAAGCTTGTGATTGATGACTCACTGACTGAGAGAAAATTGCCTTCTCATGCATAATTCATCAGGCTATCTATTTGCTGTTAAAGTAGCTGACAGGAATGTTTCTGACTGTCTGAGGGCACAATCCACTTTCGAAAATCACTTATAAGAAGTGGAATATCAAAAATAGCCATGTAAGACCAGTATCAGGTTAGGAGCACCCCTTTCTTCTTCAGGATACAGAGTGCAAGGGGTTGTCTTTTGCCTTTATCAGGCTGACAGATGAAATGCTTTCAGGACAATTCTACTCCATTTCCTGACACCTGGCTGTTCAGAAAGAATAGAATTTTAAGAACTGTGACAGACTGAATGGAGAAGCACTCTGCTTGTGTCTTATCAGAAAGTTATTGTGTCTACAAGTGTGTATGGTTTTTTTTTTATCACATTGTTCTCAAGCACTACAGACAAAGCAACAAAAAAAAAGAACAAAAAAATGCCCATAAGGCTATCCTGGTGTTCTTGGTCAAATGGTCACGAAGAGGATAAGCTCCCATCCTCCCAGGGGTAATTCTTGAAAGGAATCTGTTATAATACACCAGGCCATATTTATAGACAAAAGGCAGGTCAAAGAAGTGTGTGACATTTGAAAACTTATGTAAGGGACTTCTTCAAATCCAGTTTGTATCGACTCTGTGCCATAGTGCTGGCCTCTGTGTAACTGAGCTCTGCCACTGTCCGTCTGTAACCCCTGCATAGAGTTATCTTGACTAAATTCTTGCCCCATCCATTGTGAAACTGCAGAAATTGGGCTAAAGACAGGGTATAGGATATTGGGGAAGGAAGGGTGTTGCAGGTTCGTGGGCCAACCTACACCAATTTGCTCTTGCCTCCTTCTACATTAGCTCTTCCTGAACAGGGCTCCATCGACCTGTCACAGACGTCAGTGAGATTGACTGCTAGGGCAGATGCGCAGCTATAACAGGTAACCTGATCCTCCAGTCCCATCTGGCTCTGAGCCTTCCTTAATTCACACTTTGCCTCAAAAAGACATCAAAAGAAACATGTTCTTTGTGCTCTGGGGAAACATTGCCACATACACTATATACATATAGTGTGGGCGAGTGGGTGTACGGTGTGTATGTGTTAGAACATGGGGGTCCTTTTGTGTTAATGCAGAAGCACAAGAGGCCGCTATGCTTTGTCATAATCACGCAAGAAATGGCGTCCCAAAGGGATGACTAGAATTATGCAGATTGGCAACTTATGGATTAATCATCAATTAGCATGTTTTTTAGCAGAGAGGGGACTTTAAAATTCCTTGCATTGTGTCTTCAGTGTAGCGCTTGATTTCTAATAAGAATTGCAATTAGTAAAGGCTGTGAAAGCACTGGGAGGACGAAGGCTTCTCAGACAGATGGAGTGTTTAATTGCACAAAGCCTGAGAAGATCGTCCCTTTGCCCTGACAAGGAGGGAACGTGGAGGGGGGCTGTTTTGAAGGGGGAAAACATGGTGGAAGTGATGTTTTTTTGTTTCACAGGCCACCTCTTGGTTTGAGAGTGCCAAGAGAGAGAGAGAGAGAGAAAGAGAGAGAGAGACAGAGTGGGAAAAGGAGAGGAAAAGGAGAGGCTGGTGCCCAGCCGTCTCTTGCAAGCATGGACAGATCACCTCATCCCCCTACTGATCGATGGAAGTGCTGTTGCCTGCCCATCACTTGTGCTGGTAATGACTTCTTCCCTACCAAAATATTTTGTCAAGCTTCAGTGCAGAGTCCCCACTCTTTGAATCAACACCTCAGAAATCCATCAGTGAGCTAACAATCCTGCGCCATGGAGGGGGGCATTAGTAACAAATCCTCTGCCTGAACAAACACAAATGTACTTCCAAGATGAAATCTTGGTCTTGTTATGTGATGCTAACACTTACAAGTGTGGCACTGAGGAAGATAACACATGAGAAGGGGGGAAAAATCAACCAAGCTGTTAGTTTGTATATGAGGAAAGGCCAAAGATACATTCTTCAAATACAATTCACTCTATTGTTCTTTAAAACACATACACTACCCTTGCACCAAATGTCAGGGAGTGTATTGTACACACACACACACACACACACACACACACAAGCACACACACACACACACACACACACACACACAAAACACAGAGCATTTTATTGCTTGCATTCTCCACATGTTAAATTGTACATTATCCCTTAACAGTATGATGAGAAGTATCCCTTTGATTCTATGTGAAATTCATATGCCACATATAACAGAGCTTTTAAATGGATGAAAAAAAAAAATCAAATATCTATCATGCAGATAGACTATACACCACAGTCTACTGTACTGGACTTCCCAAAATCCAATGATTCTCCTTCTGTAGATTGCCATATGGGCCAGCCTGATGACTGTGGCCATAATCAGTGGTGATGCTAATTATCTAATCAGCCTTATCTGTGTGAATGGTGGAGACAGAAGAGCCTGGAATATAGAGCAGGCAAGAACACTGACAGCAAGTGCTCCATCTAATGGTGAAGTCAGAGTATAGCAGAATTAGGCTGTCTGTCACGAGAGAGAAAGAGACACAGAGAATCCTCCCACTCACATAAAACCCAACCTCTGCAAACCCCGCCTTTTGGACTCATCCAGCCAATCCTTCCCTATCAGAAAGCTCCAGAGTATGTTTAACTTACATCTGCTTCTGTTATTGTTTGTAGTGGAGTAAAATTAATATTTGTTTCGCATGTGGGCAGCATAAGTGGCAACGTGAAGAGCCAGGGGACCTAAGGCACACCCGACAAGCTGAGCAGGAAGCCTTTAATGAACAATCCGTCTCCATTATATAACCCTCTTGAACCGAGACCCTCGCTTCCTGAAACACTTCGGTGTTGTTTAGGAGTTAGCATATGCTGCCAAATGTTCCCATAGTGATGGGCGCATCACTGCAGACTCTGGTATTTATCCGGGAGGACTAATTATTAAAAAAGAAAAAAAAAACATGACTGCGGGTGAGAGAGAGAGCTACACTCTGGTGGCTAATGGACATACGGCTGCCACTTAGCTCTTGCTCTCAGGTCAGAGAATAGCAAAAGATAGAAATTAGCATATCCACAAGTTGACAAGGCCCTTGAATAATGCCAGATAATTTCAGGCTCCTTTTTCTCTTTTACCTCAGGAGCCATTGAAAAGTGGCACACAACAAACTGATCTAAAATGTGTGGCATGTAACATAAGTGTCTGATCTCAGGGAACAGAGGAAAGTGAGGGAAAGCAAGAGTGAGAAAGCGAGATGGGAGAGTGAGAAAGGGAAACTCTAGATCTGAACCAGTGAGTCAAGTTGAATAGGCTGCCAGCAATCGCGGTCACCATGTCAGGTCACATAGATACGCCTCGACGATTGACATTGGAGAACTGGCTGATAACCAATCCACGGCACAGCGTTGAATTATAGGATTAAAGAGGGATTGCCAGCTCCACCGGTTTTCATCATATATCAATCTAACAATTTGCTTAAGCTGCTTCACGGTGCCTTAGAGGCTCACTTTAGCACGTGGGGACTTCCTGAAGTGATCGACTGTAGCTATCTGCACAATCTCACCTTCAAGACCTGACATTCTTCTGGTCTGCTCGAGTGTGAATGGGCAGATCAGGACAAAGTAGCCATAGTGCTCTCACTTGCAGGGTGGTGGCCAAAGCCCTTGGCACTTAAAGAGAGACCATGTTGAGCGCCATGCAGAATTTTGCTCCTCTGGAGAACATTACTAAAACCAATTTCAGATACGCACTTTTAAACGTTCCTGCAATTTTCCAGTGGTGTGTGTAGTATCACTTATACTAGGGCTGTACCAAAAGTAATGCAAAAGTAGCCATAACTAATTAATTAGCAGACATAGCGTCATTCAAATTGCACATGTTGGTAGAGGAACGCTTCCTTTATGCAAATATACTCACCCTGATTTCTCCTGCTTTAAGCTTCACAAAGGCAAATCTGTGCACATCTGTGGACACACTCAGTGGTATCAATGGTGTCATCATTGTAAACATTCTGTAGCCCTTAGGAAAGTATAAATTGCAACAAAGAGGATTTGGGCATTGGGTTCAACGATGGCCCAAATGGATCACTTGTGATGGAGACTATGTTGAGTAGACCCTTTGTATAGAGTTAATTTACCACTGTTAAAAATGTTAAAATGTTACTTTTATTATTATAATTATAATTTATTTTAAAAAATCTTTACAAAATATTGACTACAGTTCCCATATGTTCACATATGTTCATATGTGACATTGTAGTTTGAGTAGAAACCACACCGCAGACCTTGTTGCTTTGCTCTGCATTATGGAGCCATATCTGACCAATACTAATAAAAGTCTTAAAACCATACTGAGTAGCAAAAACATACAGCACACCACATTCCTACAAGAACATCATTAAGGTCAGTTAACTAATGGAACCTTTTTTCTCATGGCCAATTGTTTGTATAATTCATATAATTCAAGTTACAGAGTCTGCTGTAACTGAGTATGTTAATAATTGTGTTTGTTTATAGACTTTTCAGACTTTTTTTTTACAGACACAAAATAGACAAAAGCATCCCATGAGTGAAACAAATAAAGGACTTGAGAAAGCATCATCCACAGTATCACAAGAAACATAAAGAGAAGTTAAAGGGAAGATAAATAATGACGAGCCTAACCCTAACCCTAGGCAAGTTGATGTGTTTTAAAGAAATACAGAAGTCTCAGAATAACCCACCTGAGCTTCATGTCTCCACTAACTTCACAAATAAAAGGTCTCTCATTTCCATGCATATTCTTTAAATCACAACATCATTGCTGTGGTGTAGACAGTACCGCTTGTGATAGTGCTCTAGTCAATCAATCAATCAATCAATCAATCAATCAATCAATTAATATTAATGATGCTATTTACTATAATCTAATTGTCAGCAGTGTATGTTCCTTGTCACACATTTACAGCAAATAAAGTTGTTAAATTTTCTTCTTATATAAGGCTTCTTAAGAGCATGGTTCTCAATATGGTGTCCAGGGGGTGGCCTGGCCTCGTTGGTAAAAGCGGCCAGAGGAAAATGTCCAGGATAATTTGAGCTGCCAGGAGGGATATAGCCTCATATAATCACTCTTTACAACCGTGGTGAGCAGAAAAGCAACTCAGCATGCTCAAATGTTGACATCAAACCTTGAGATGGATGGGCTACAACAGGAGAAGTCTACATTGGGTTCCACCTCAAAAAACTTTCTACCAACAAGACAACATTTAGTTCTGTCAACAAGGCTTTTCTACCCACAGAACAGTTTTTCACCCACTAGGCACCGCCTTAAAAACCATAATCTTCAAAAAGAAGAAAATATAAATGTATTATATAAAAACTATATTTGCTGTAAATGTGTGGCAAGGAATGCACACCGCTGTTAATTTGATTATGGTAAATTCAGCCAAAATAACAGTAATCTAAAGCTATCATGAACACAAACCTACCCAAACTAGACAGTCAAAGATTGGAAGAAAAAAAAAATCACCTTTTACTTCTCAGTCTTCAACTGTTGTAGTCGTTCCACCTCAAGGTTTGATGTGTTGGGCATTCTGAGATGCTTTTATGCCCAAGGTCATAAAAAGTGCATATTTTAGTTACCATAGAAGTGGTTCAGCCTGCAGATCCTCCACTCAGTCAATGTTTTATTTTTGTTGTTGAGACAAACCAGCCCTTCAATTTTTCCCAATTTGATTTACAAAAAAAAAATAAAAAATTGGAAAAATTATGTGATTAGGTGGCATTACCATGCCATGTGACAAAGTTCACATAATTTTTCTAATTTTTCCCAGTTTGATGTAAATATTCACTTGAGAACTTGAGAACTGTATTGTATATTGTATATATACAGTATATATATATATATACTGTATATATATAATATGTATATATATATATACACTACCATTCAAAAGTTTGGGGTCACTTGCACTTGTTTTTGTTTAGTGATTTATTTTCTACATTCTACAACAATACTGGGGATTTCAAAACTATAAAATAACACATATG
>JAOVVA010000002.1:6423844-6466344 GCA_028565275.1 Leiocassis micropogon | reverse complement strand
TTAAGATTATGAATCATTCTGACTCACTTTTGACAGAAAATTGCCACAACAATTAGACAACAGTCACAAAGTTAAAAGAAAAAAAAAATCTGTTAGATTGTCTCAGGTTTCTTCATTTGGAACGTATCCATCAACAGTACCTAATTATACCAGGCCTGTCCAGTCTCTTATAAAACACACCGTTTACACAAATTTGCCCAGTATTTACACTTGTTGGGGCTGAAACATAATTGAAATGTGGACATGAGTTATTATGTAGACTTGAATGAGTGTATGGTGAATGTTTCTTTGCAGGAATTGTGTTGACATACTTTTGTAATATATAGGTGAGGTGTTTGGATACACCTTATCATTCCTTGGTCTTCCCTGATTTAAATTTTTTTCTACATTGTAAAACAATCCTGAAGGCATCCAAAACATGCAATAATCTCCTTTGAACAGTTGATAATGAGATGTGTTTGCTACTTAAAGCCTTCATAATGGCTCTAATCTGAGGTGCTGTTTGTTAATTGGTGATTTCTGAGGCTGGTAACTCTAAATGAACTTCTCCTCTGCAAGATGAATAAATTTTGGTCTTGATTTCCTGGGATAGTCTTCATGAGAGCCAGTTTCATCATGGACCTTGATGGTTTTTGCAAATGCATGTGATAATACTGTTCTTGCAACAACTATTCCAGAACAACTGACTTTTGTGTCTTAAAATAACAACTGACAGTTCTTGTTGTTGTTGTTACTTAATTAGCTAATGTCATTAAAATCTCCAGTATTGTTCTAGACTTTAAAAAATAAATATAAATTTGTGTTCAAACTTGAATTGTTTAAACTTCTGACTGGTACTATTCTTTATGAACTCCAGTCAGGCCTTGTGAGTCGTACTGCTGATGAGTTGCTTACGTCTACTGTACAGTACATTGGTACAGTGTTTATCACTGTTGTCATGCATGGGGTTTGCATGTGAAACACACAGTTCAAATCAAAAGTAGCCAGGTCACACATGGCCAACAAGAAACTCAGATAAAATGTTCTAAGCCATTTAACACATTATTATTATTATTGTTATTATTATTACTATTATTATTATTGTTGTTATTATTATTTTGTTGTTAATAATAATTAATAAGAAGAAGAAGTCTATAGCAAAAGCAAAAATAGACATGTTCAGATTCCATCAGAGGGGCTGTATATCAACTCACTGTCCACCTTATTAGTAACATCTATACACCTGTACATTCATTCAGTTATCTAATCAACTAATCAGTTGACAAAATTGCAGGTCAAGACCCATGGCACAATTGAGGTCACAGAGATAATTGTATTCTTCTTCAATTTGTTGGGTGATGTGGACATTAACATCTTTTGACCAGTACCTGTATGGATTTTTGTATTGTGCTGCTGCCATGTGATCGGCTGATTTGATAAAATCATTCATGTACATTTGCAACAGGTGATTTAACAGCTCATGCCTTAACAGCTCAGTGGTTAAGGCATTGGCTACTGATCAGAAGGTCCCAGGTTCAAACCCATCACCACCAAGTTGCCACTGTTGGGCCCTTGAGCTAGGCCCTAAACCCTCAATTGCTCAGATGTGAAAAATAAAAAAATGTCACTCTGGATAAGGGTGGCAAGTGCTCAAATGTAAATGTGTTTCTAAATGGAATGAGGAATTTAATTCTGATCCAGTCCTCCAGCCATCACAATTTGGCCCTTGTCAAAGTCACTCAAATCTTTAACTCTTTTTTTTTTTGCTTCCAACACATCGATTTCAAGAAAAAAGATTCACTTGCTGCCTAATATATCCCACCCACTACTATAACATGATTTTAGAAAGGGACATTCCAAAAGTGATATAAGGAAGGAAAACTGGTGAACTGACTACAGGGTCATGGGCGGCAAAGGCTCACAGGCTAAAGGCTGGCATGTGTAGTCTGATCCGATAGAAGAGAAGAGAGAGGAAAAGGATAATGCTGGCTCCAAGGTGTCATTACTGTTTTGGTGTTTGTATTATATATAAAAAAGTGTCTGAAGTGGGCATATACTCCTCAGAATTTGACTATGAAGCAATAAACGAATATAGCCTGGTCTGATAATTTTTTTTTTTTTATATCAATTGGATGACTATGTATGTGTTGCTTATCTGAGGAGGAGATAACAGCAAAGTAAGCCAGCACCCTGGAACTTTGGCATTTATGTGGATGTTACTTTGACACAAACTATCTACCTAAATGTTGTACGTCCCTTTATTGTAATATTTCTTAATTGCAGTGGCATCTTTTAGCAAGTTAACGTACTCTGCCACACTATAAAAATTTCACAGAAGAGTTCACAGAGTGGACTTTCCCCAGCTCACTATTCAAAGTAGCATCTGTGGCATTTCCCAGACAAACAAGTTCAATCTATAGAGGCCCCATCTAGCAACTTAAAGGTCAGAAAATCTCCAGCTAACCTCTTGGTGCCAGATAGCACAACACACCTTCAAAGGACTTGATTGACTTGATGGGTCAGAGCCGTTCTGATGGCACAATTGGGACCTGTATAATATTAGACAGGTGGTTTTAAAGTTATAGCTCATTGGTGTGCATCATGTCACATATATAATCTAAACCAACAACATATCTTCCAGGTCCATCTGCTTGGCAAAGAAGTAAAAACTAAACCATCTGGGCTCCTACTTTTGCCAGAGGGAAAGAAATGATGCATAGGTAGTGTCTGACATAGATCACCTCAAAGGTTGTCTTTGAGGTTGTCTCAAAGAAACAAACATACATACACAAATAAACAACAATAGTATTTTTCTGTTTATTTCTATGTCTGTAGCCAGACGAAAGCAGAAGGTTCTCATTGAAAGATAAAGCAACCTTCTAATCAGTTATCTATTTTTTATATGGAAATACAACATCCTACAAGCCTTTGGATGACTGTAGTATACCAGACTCTCTAAGGGGTAACGCTTTTAAAATAAGCTGATAAAATTAAGCAGTTGTGGATGCTTAGTTGAAATGGAAGACTGTGTCTTTAAGACCCCCCACCATCACCATCATCTCTTAAGAGGTCAGGATAGTAACACATGCTCAAATGAGGAGATTTAGTTGTGATTAACAGTGTGACTATTTTGATAAATACTTTGAAGCTTTATTTTCTTAAGGATATGTGAGCTGGCGTGAGTTTTGGCATGGCTGAAATGTTTGAAGTTGTTGTAGCATGAGCCAGCTGCTTCAGGGGGGCTGGGGGTACTCACTGAGCTTTGTTTATTCACAAGCCTATAACCATTAACCACTGGCCTTTCCAGCTGACTCTTCCTTAAAAAATGTTGAAAACTGATTATTTTATTAACCTCCCTTTGACTTTCTGGAGTTTTTTTTTTTTCATTGCATCACCAAAAAGTGACCACAGTTTTGATGTGGTGGTGGTGAACAACTCTCTTGAGGCATGGAGTACTGAGTATCTGTAAATACTAGCAGCTGGTGGGATACTCACAAAAAAACAACCCCCCCCCGCACATACACACACACACTACAACTCCACCGTGCATTTCTGAGAGAACTGCAGACATCCAGCGGATGTGCTAAAATACCCTACTGTGTCTGGTCCGTTAGCAGTGGACCTGTGACAAAGCCTCACACCTCACCACTGGCCCTGTGTCCTATCTCTGGCTTTCCTGTCTGACATCTGCTCAGGGTTGGGATTTCATTCAAGTGGGGGTAGAGGGAGTCAATCTGCTCTTTAAAAAAAAAAAAAAAGTCTTGCAGTGCCCTGGGTGCTTTTCGGGATTGGGGGGGGGGTTAGCGGGGGCTCAAGGAATCATCACTATTTCTCTAGCTGGCACCACTGGTGTGCTTTTCTGCAACCCTTCCCCATCAACGCCGCCACAACTCAAAGGCGTCTTTCATATCCTCCCACGGTTCCAGATTGACAGGCCTCAGACAGTTCAGGTGATGAGGAGGAGAGGGTGCGAATGGAGATAGAGAGGTGCCATGTTTGAACACTTCATAAAGAAGCAAGCCTGATATGCCGCAAAAAACCCCACTCTTTCTGGCAATCGACCATCATGACTATTTGAGGACTTTGACAGATTGTGTTAATGTGTTTATTTGGTTGATCAAAATGTGGACTGGAGCTGTTTTCAAGCTTTATTTATGTCTCTGACTAACTCGGTCATTGACAGAATGAGGCAACATCAATCATCATGTTTTGATAGGATGGATGGAACACTACCTTAAGCAAAAAGGTTTTTGTTTTTGTTTTTTAGATTTGCCCAGGTTAGGGTAGGTGAACAAGACAAAGGTACTAGGATAAACATGAATATATATTTTTTTTCCATATTTAAATCTTTGCAGTCTCTGATAACGATAGAGTCCCTGTTAGATAAACCAGAATCTAAAAATGCATATTTTTGAAATTGAGTGAGGGTGTGGGGGTGATGGTGGAGAAAAAATAATTGAAATGCTCTTATAATACATTAAGTAAAACTTGACATAAGTGGATCTTTTTGTATTATCATTTGGAGCTACAAAAAAGGGCATTAGTTTCAGTAGGTAATCTAAAGCTAGCAGTGAAAATCCTCTTTAATGGAAAACATCACCTGAGCATTACTGGAGAACATGTAGTTTCTAAGCTCCTAAGACATGCATATACATTTTATAAGAAATGGTTTTCACTATGTGTGTGTGTATTCTTCTATGAAGAACAAATATACATAAGGGATGCCCTTTCTTATACAATTTAGTATTTTCTTTAAATCTAGAAACATTTCTATTAGTTCAGGCAAATACAGTTTATTAAGGAACACCAAGCTTCAGTATAGCATGGGTTCATGTGGCCAAGCTGTGACTTAGTGCTTGATATTGTTGGTGCAGCTAAAGAACAACTGTTCACTGTGGGGGGTGGAGGGGGGGACCAGACATAGCCGCAGCAACAGCGTGACAAATGTAGCAGGAAAAATCCATTAGATAAAGCTAGTTAACGGCCTAATTATTCTCAAGACAGAATTATCTGGGCATTAAGTGTTCATTGAACGAACAGAGAACTAATAACGATGTTTCATTTTAATTCTCGTTTCACTAATTAGAGTGAAAGGGCATATCAAATCCAGTTATGAATTCATCCAGATTAGTGAGGAGAATAAAGCAGCAGGTAATTATGAAGAAATTATTATACCCTTCAAATTTTTATTTACTGTAAGATTGAGTAAGTTTGGTTATTAGGCAACTGACTGTTGGTGATCATTTTCAGAACTACTTCAACAAAGGGGTGAAATATTTCTTGTGAGTCATTAGGCACATAATATCCAATTGAACTGTCAATTCACATACCCTACTGCAACCACCAGTCACGACCATTCAAGTCAGTAATGTAATCTACATTTAAATTAATTACTACGTGACTCTGACCAAATTATAGTGATAGTCCTCTGAAAAGGCACGGTAAAACTTATTAGGACAAAGAAAGAGTTCGTGTCGATAAAGGAAATGCACACATTCACTACAAGGACAATAGTGTTTCAGTAAAAAAAAAAAAAAAAG
This sequence comes from Leiocassis micropogon, assembly GCA_028565275.1. NCBI lineage: Eukaryota > Metazoa > Chordata > Actinopteri > Siluriformes > Bagridae > Leiocassis > Leiocassis micropogon. Next base: position 6,460,825 of record JAOVVA010000002.1, on the reverse strand, counting down.
GAAATATATAGGTTTAATAGCTCTTTAGGTTCAATAGCTCTTTGTTTAATTACTCAATTTGTAATTCTGTCTAAATGTACAGTTATTAACAAGCTGATCATAAAAGTCATTTGCATGTTGATGTACATCAATATGGACGTTTAAAAAAAACATGAAAGTAATTTAATTATGCTTTTATAATACCTATGATATTTATTTTTTTCAACAAGCAATTATTCTTAATTTCTTTAAAAATCCTGATTGTGAAATGTCACTTTACTAGGTCTCATTTAGAGTTCTAGAAGACAGTGTGACCATAAAGGATTAGATTTAGAATATTTTAACCTTCTCAATCCCAATCTCTAATGTTGTGTGCCTTGTAATTTCTCCTCATCGTTTTTTTTCCAGTACAAGAAAACTATTATCCTTGAGCAAAATCTTCAAATAGAAAGACGTTTTGCAAAAGAATAATAATAATACACAGTGGTAGTAGAAAGAACATGTATTTTGTGACTTTCGATCTTTCAGCATTTTTGGTAATCAGAAAAGTCCGGAATAAGTGTCTTTGTGGTTAATAAACTCAATCACATACTAAGAATAATGATAATAAGATCTTAACGTTAATTCAAGTAAATTAGGCTCTGAAAAAAGAAAAAACATATAAAAATAATTTTTCCAAAATCAGGCACAATTATTGTCACCCCCAGAAATCATTTTGAATATAAGCCAACTTAAATATGGTGTGTTTTTTAAAACGTAAAGTTTTAATGAATGCCTAAAATTTTGCCATGCCTTTCTGTTTTGCTGGACTACTACTACTACTACTACTACTACTAATAATAATAATAACAATAATAATAACAATAATAAGGATAATGATAAGAATAATAAGGAGAAAGAAAGAAAGAAGGAAAGAAAGAAAGAAAGTTATGGTTGGATTTTTCAGCAGGCCAATGATCCAGGATATACATTTATATCCACATGAAAATGTTTCAGGGTCCTCCCTTTTAGACTTCACTGTACCTCACAAAGGATTTAGAGACTGCGATGGCTATGACTGGGATGGACAAAAGCTTGATTCTGTGAACACCAAAACATTTTGGAGTGGATATGGAGGTATATCCTGGATGGATATTTTAAAATCTTAAACCTCCCTTTGCAACTTCCCTTGAGGTTCTGAAGATTCTCTGTCATTAGTGGACTCAGATTCCTCAAGGGAGGTGGCTCAAGTATTATATGCAGGGGTGCCGATAATTATAACATGAAAAAATATGTTGAATTTATTGTTATATAATATTATACATGCATACACATATATCTGTCCATCATTTGTCTATACTGTTTATCCTGTGTAGACAGCGCAGGGGACCTGGAGCTTATCCTAGAGAACTTGGGGCACAAGGCGGGGCACAACTCACACACACACACACACACACACACACACACACACACACACACACACACACACACACACACACAGTCATGATTTAGTGCAATGTTTGGAAACAGCAGTTAGCCTATGCCTATATATAAATTAAATTTAATAAAACTATTTATTTCAACTAACATTGTTAGTATTTGTAAAATAAAGCCATTAATGCTATTTCTCATATTTTAGCTATACTTATTACATAAAAATAATTTAGCATTCAGATTCATTCAATTGAGTTCATCCAAACGAGTTTTTAGATTAATTTTTATTGTGTGATGTGTGTTCCTAATAATCTTTCTACAGTTAGTATGCCTGACAGGTACCGGTTCTGCCCACAGCACTGTGAAATTTGTTAATACAAAATGGATCAGAGTCTGTCAACATGTTTTAGGTTCACATTTCTGAAGGTATTCAAGCTGTTACAACTGCTCATTCAAGCTTGCCCAAATGATTTAGCAATATTTTATGAACATACTTGACAAAATTCCAAAACACAAATTCCTGTTTTTAAAAAATCTGTGAAACAGTAGTTTATTCATTGAGGATTTGTTTATTTGTTTATTCATTGGGTGGCAAAGGGGCAGGTAGATGTGATGATTGTGTGATCAGAGAAAGGCCTTTGAAACCATTGCCCTCTAGAGGCCACTGCCCATGTAAACCTATTCTCATGAATGATGGCTCACTATTCTTAACCACTGCACATAAACCTAGTGCACATTAGTTAATTTCTCTTGCACAGAGAGAGAACACAGTGCAAAATAAAAATCATTGCTGATGATGGCAATGATGAAAATGATATGCCAAAAGAAATAGACCTTTTTTATCCTTTCAAGATTTTAAAACCTTCAGCAATAATTTAGATAAGCACAGCATGAACATATAAATGTCAGAAATTATGACTAAAAAAGCTAATGATATTTAATGAGGTGCTTTCTATCTATCTATCTATCTATCTATCTATCTATCTATCTATCTATCTTTCTATCTATCTTTATTTATCACATTACGAGTTTATCATTAGTACTGACCGATCAGTTTTTTGTTTTTTTTTTGTAATGGCTGTCACCTAAAGATTTAGAACAGGGGAAAAAGGCAGCCATACGGAGGGGAAAAAAAAGAAAGAAGAATGCACTGGAGTTCAGGTTTAATTAACAGTGCCTCCTTTATGAGCCAGTGGTGTGCATTTGCCTTGTTTTACGATGCAAGTTCTTGTTTTTCTCATTCATCTCCTTTTGTTTCTAGGACAGGGAACAGATCTGGCTCTATGGGACGTTTAAATAGAGAGCTAATTCAAGCAGAGGGGCTCTTTCTTGACTGGGCCTGGCTCACTGGGTGCTTTTGTGCGCTACCTCTCACTCTATGTGTCCTTGCTCTCCCGGCTGGTCAGATTTTTTTGTCTGCGTTGGATAATCAGCGTTTGAGTCAGATGTGGTGGGAACTGGGCCTGCTTGGGGCTCCTCTCTGAAGGTGTTTGTTGTTAAATAGAACAATTCAGCTGTCTCTTTAGAAAACCTGACAAAAGCAAATACTCCCTGCTGAAAATTTTCTTAGCCCGTCACACAAAGGCTCAAGTTTGTTTAAGAAATTGCCGCTAAAGAAAGCGTCAACCCATTAAGGTAATTATATAGAACCTGTGTCCTATAAAGGCTTAATTGATGTTAATGTTTGTCTAATTGGGGATTCAGGGAGAGCAAAGGACTAAAGGTCTTCATAGCACTTTCAGGCAAGGCTCTGAAAAGGGTCCTTCTGGTTTTCACACTTCCCACAATGGCTGCCCGTCTTTCTCACATTACGGCCTGTTTTCAGCTATTTCCAGCATTCTGCAGCACTACTTAGAGCACAAAATAAGGGTGAAGAGCCATTGTCTGGTGCAAGCACTTCTCAAAGAGTGTTCCTGACAGGAATTGTTAGAGGACTCATGTTGAAGACAAGGGGGTGTGAGGGTGAAAGCCACTGTCATGCACTCTTGTCATGTCTCCGGTGTACAGCAATGGGACTCCTAATTGCTGCATCTGTTTTTTCATAGCACCAATTCATTTAAACAAAATACTTCAGTCAGCACCTCCTGTTCCTACCGCCAAGCACAAGTTTAGCTATTGTGAGCTTCAGTGCATTTGCATGTGTTTATGTGTGCATTACGTATTTGTTAAAACAGAGTATTTCCCCCTGTACCTCTTAATACTTGCTCCTGGATTCAAGTTGCACGCTCCCGCACAAACCCCCGTATCACAATCACCTCTTATTACATGCCGTCTCAGGAGAGAAACTCTCATTCGTACTGGTTAAAGAGAAAAAGGCTCAAAAACAGTTGTTCTGCTAATACAGAAAAATAGGTAAAGCTCATAGTTATCACTTAAACAATCTGACCAAAAAATTAGGGCAATATGGAATGAGCAATATGACATTTTCACTTCCGTGATTCATATTTTTTAACTGATCTGTTTTTGGGAAAACCCTCATCTGACCCTATTTGGACTCTGACCATTTAAAATATTTCTCCTTGGTCTAATCTCTGAGGTTGGTGTTAACAACCAAAGCCATTTCCACACAAAGTTAAAATAGGGCCAGTGGTGAATGGCAAACTGATTGTACTGCTGTCAGCCTCCTGCACAGGCTCTTTCTGCAGATGGGAAGTGTGAAGGATTGGGGGGAGGAAAAGACACTTCATTTAACTTGCACCAAGCTGATTGGAGTGGAGAAGGCAATTCAGATCTTGAGTGGATTTCCCATTGCAGAACCTTTACTCAATCCACACCCATTTCCGCAGGCCTCCTGTCAGTCACTGCACACAAGGCAATCCCTGGCACAACTCAATAGACCCCCTCCACCTGCACACAATGAAGGCATCAAAAAAGGGGGGTGGGGGGGGGACCAGAGTGTGATCACTATATGTGGTCATCAAAAATCAGTGCTATGCTGATGGAGTCTGTCTTGACCCTACTTATATGACCTTTGCCCTAGGAGCTTGTTAGAGTACACATTATGTGGTGGTTAGCTCATCTCCAGCAGAGAAGTGTATTAATGTTTTCCAGCAGTCCTGATGTGTTCCTCACCTGTGCCACCAGCTACATTCTTTTCAACATATCAATAACCCTTATAATGACGAATAACAAGAGACAGAACCCACTGTATGTGCAGACCATCCTTTAATCACAAATATGGATGGCTACATAGCCTTGGACTTTAAAAACTCAAAAAAGTCACATTATCAGTCCCATCCTGATCCAGGGAGAAAATATGAAAATAACAACAACAAAAAAAAAAAGAGTTTGGTCATTTTCTGTGCTAATGTTATACCGATATGGTACAGGATAATTAATTTCCAAGAAGTGATTAAAAACCAGATGGCTCAAGGACTGTCCTCTTCAGTACAAGTGTCTCTATCAAAATGTCATGCTGGCAACTGAGTAACTTAATCACAGTACTTTGTTAGAGAAAATTATATCTAAAAACCCTGTCTACGAAGTGTCACATTACTCATCAAAGTACTCTGCGCTTGAATAATGACCAGGGGTTACGGCCTCTAACCCTGATGCCTGACCTGTGGATGCATACGAGTCAGTCAGAAAAAGCTTTGCGGCTGCCCTCTCTCTTAGCTCAGCCTCTCTGGAACAGAAATTCGACTCCACAGCTATAATCACTTTAGTACTGTTTTTGTTCGGCGGTAAGTGGACAAAATATTTGGATGATCTTGAGCAAGCACAATAATTGAATATGTGATTTGGTAGTAGCAGGTGTTTGGAATCTTGAGCTTGTCTTTACATAATGAAGCATTCTGTAAACAAAAGCAAGTTGTTATGTTGCTTCGGCATGCTGGGGATATGCTCAAATGAAACAACTAATTTTCTTGATAGCATACTGTAATCATGCTGTTCCCCTACCACGCACTGTGCTGAGTGGTGTGTTGCCTATTAATTCATTCTCCTTCTCTCCGGTGAGAGAGAGGGCCCTCCTTCCAGTAGTAAACTGCTATTATTCATTACACCTCTGGGCCTATAAGTACAAATAATCCCTGGGGTTTGAAAGAGTGAAATAATTATTATTATTTGCTTAGATGTGGTTGAAGTATGACTCACGGGTCTAAAATGGTTTGAATACGAAAGTACGTAAATAAATAAGCAAATAAATAAATATTAGCATGCCGTGACACTGTTTGCCCTGTCAGGGGCTGTTTAATTGGCAGGCAGACAGGTCGCAGCCAGATTATATCATTATTTGCTTTTATTTAGAATATAGCCATAGAAAAAATATTAAACAAAACAGTTTTAGCTACATTTGTTTTCAAAAGGGAAATATGAGATAATGCCATATTACCACAAAGCTATGAAATATTACTTGTAAAAATAAGAGCATGTCGACTTACTTCACTAGCTTCAGACTGAAACTTGGCATAGTGGTAAAGCGAACTAAATGACACATTGCTTGCAAAATGTAAAATACAGGGGATGAATAAATATAAGCACATATTTTCCCTTAGGATTGTCCTATACAGGTTCAAATCCGCTAAGAGTTTCATGATGATTATGATGAAGGTTACATATGAACACACATAATAGCAAGAAAATGTAATGTTGGTGTAATGTTGCAGAGGAACCCGGATGTTGCTGTGTGTGACATTTCTTCATCTTTGTGAAACAAAATGAAAATGATAATTTAATAAATGAATGAATAAACAACAACAACATAATAATAATAATAATAATAATAATAATAATAATAATAATAATAATAGTAATAATAGTAATAATAATAATAATAGTAACATAAGTATACAGAAGATAACAAATAAGCATCCAGAAGAACACTCCATAAGTGACAGATGTTTAAAGATGCATGTGATATGTAAAAACATTTAGACAGATATACATTTTTGTGTTAAACAAGCAAACCAACAAAAGAAATCATAAATAAATAAATAAATACATTTTGTGCATTTGTTGTTTTTTGTTTTTTGTTTTACATTTTTTATAATAATGTAGTTGGATATCCCATACAAATATATGTGTTTTTTATCCAATCTCTTTGTCTTCCTCTTTTTAAATCAGGCTGAATATTAGGTAGCTAATTAAGCTAATATTTGCCTCTTTCCCACTCTAAGTGCTTGTTCCCCTTGTGAATTCAATGCTAGGTCACAGAGTCTGGGCACAAAGGTCCAAGGCCGGATCTTTGGCTTCCTGCTTTTGCTTGTGATTTGGGGCAGGAATTGGACGGTGGCCACTTGTTAAACCCTCTGCGACCTCTTTGTCCTGCACCTGTGAGGAATCCCCTCCAACCCCACAAGGCACGAAAACAGAACAAGAATCAGGTTAGAGGTTAAGGGTCAGAGCACTGTGAAGAGGAAGTTTTGTTTTTCTTTCAAAACAGCAAGACACTTATCACACTCATCTGATTTGACAACCATCTGTCAGTCAGTGATCGTTTTGCCTATAGTTGGAATTGTTCTCAATGTTGTAAAGTAAAAGAAAATGCTGTAAATTAGTTCACATATTTTTATAGCGAAATGTTATTACCATCCTAAAACATACAGAAGAAAACTATTTATTAACTGAGGATGACAACTTATTTGTATTAATTGTAAATATTGCTTAGAGTTGTCAATAATGTGGCCACATAAAAATTTCACAGATGTTAGTACTTAAAATGTAAGTCAGTTTGGTAAAGCTAAAAAATTTGATGTATTATGTATTTCATCCAATGCTTTTTGCATATTTTCTTGAAGGATGCCAGTAATGCAGAACTGATAAGGTTGACACAGTAAAGTCTTATATTCTACAGGTGTTATAAGAGTCAGCCCACAGTGACACAGATTAACACTGATATACAGTACAATAGGTCTTTGAGTGGCGGTTCTATCTTTCTTTAATTCAACACACAGAATGTAAAATGAGCAGCACCATCTGAAGTTTCTTGCACTCCACTATCAAAATTTGTTCAAACAATTGCATGTTTGCAGGATTTCATTTACTGCTAGCAGATTTAATTTTTTTAAATAAGATTGAGATCTCATGTCTGTTCAATTTAATACAATTATTTTCTTTACAGCCATTTATTTAAGAATTTTGTTGCATCTTTCATGATCTTAGTCACTTGATTTAAATCTTTTAACTTTTCATTATAAGCTGTAGGTTCATTATTACACACAACATTTTCCCAGAAATATTGTGATTTCAGAAGTAGGATTGGGCAAAGATCAGGTGAACCTTTTCATTTTTGTCTTTCAATAGTAGGTTTCCCCTTGACCTTCACTTGCATTGTGTTATAAGGGATTAAACCATCACCATTTACTCTAGCATCACTGCAAACTTTTTTATAAACCGTGGAAATCATGGAAAAAAGAATATCTGGATGTCTGGAGGTGGGATTTTCTCATCAGCAGACATTAATCATGTGTTCAATACTGTTAAAAAAGATCAAAAATGAGAATAAGCTTCCCTAATAGGTTAATTTGTGTCACATGAGTGCTGGCTGTTTACTGCAAGTGAGCCTTATTTCACTAAATAAATAAATAAATAAATAAATAAATATTTATTTTATAATAATATTTCTTAATGTGATAATTTCCTTCTTCTTTTGTAGTTCTTAGCATGTATAAAATATGCAAATGTATATAGTCCAGAGTATTTTGTAATGCTATTGTATGTTTTATGCTGAAAAGCAAAAAACAATAATCTAATCAATAATACTGACCAAAGTGGTCTGTGCAATTACTAGAGCTTTCCCAGAGCTAAGTCACATTAAAGCCAGTGTTTATGATATTATGATATTGTGGAACTGGAGAAGAATAATGCAATACTTTTGTAAAGCAAGACGAGGTACAGGTATAGACCTGTAGACAATGTAGTTGTGCTATGCAGGTAAACTCAGGTTTGGAAGGGAAGTAAATGGACAAGAAGCAGTTGGAGAAACCCCCTCACTCATGTTTGATTCATATAATAGTATTTGTTTGGAAACAAACATGACTCCACTGCATTTCAGATGTGTTTTTGTTGCTGTGTATTTGCAGCAAAAAAGGGAGTGTGTAGAAAAAATGTAGTGTATAGATTGTGTATTCTGCTTCTTGGTTATTAAAATTATTCCAGTACAGTTTTTTTTTTTACAAAAACTTTGCATGCATGCATGATTCTTGGTATTGGTTCAATATGGGGTTGGACTGAATCACTTGATTTCTTTCTGACATTCAATATACTGGCTTTTGTATAGCAAATTATTTTTGTTCTCAATGGGTTATTATCTAGAGGGATGCATGATATTATTGCCAGAATATCACTTTGGTGAATGCCTGTTTGCTTTGTTTCTTGAAGTGAGAATTACATGAAATAATAACGTGCCGATGTGTTTTTGCTTGGAGTCATCAGGGCACAGGTCTGTGCTGTCTCATATCTATCACCTCAAAGACACAGGGAATAAAAAAAAATGTCAACGACCAGGTAGCACTGCCTTTTCTACAATTATAATGTGAGTCTAATTATTGCCCCAATCGTTCATTGCTGGCTGGAAAATTGAGTTCATAATTGAGGCACGTCACAAAATTTGAACACTACTTTACGAGACGCACGTCAAAATGTTGGTCGGGACTTGCAGAAATCCACTGATGTTACGTTGAAGGTTTGTGGATCATATAAAAAAAAACCTTTTTCTGCACTCTCCTCTGACATGTCATCCTTGGGAAAGAAAACCTAATTGGGCGAGTGCGGTTTGGCCCAAACTCTCCCACCAGTATCAGTCTCTCTCAAATTGTGGCTCATGAGGGAATATGTGGGAGGAAGGCAAACACTTACCATGCCATTATTCCAGGCTCTCCCAGTTCATCCCCACCCCCAATCTCCAGCTTCCCCTCCCTTCTTTCCACCCATCAACCCCTGTATGCTGCACGACAGTAAATGGAAGGGGAGGGTAAGCCTGACGGTGGGCTCTGCAAATAGTGACACCTGCGGCGCTTCTGAAAGGCGCTTCGTTTCTGCTCACTACATTGTATGGAGGTGGAGAAAGGGAGTCGAGGCCCCTTACCTGGGCGAGAGCAGGCACTCGGTCCCAACCAGGCCCTAGCTGGCAGATTGGTAATGAGCTGTTGTGTGTGGTAAGGCTCAGGTTTGGGCACTGTGCCCCCCCCAGAGGCCAAATGTGGTGGGGGATAATAAGAGAGTTGAGATTCTCAATGTGGTGGTGATTCATGGGGGCCATCCGTCCGGATTATCTTTCTCACCGTGGGCACAATGAGCACGGGGCTTCCCCAGGGTTAGGAACAACACCGCCAGATTGGGCCAGTAAGCCCCTGGGGGAGAAGCGCCTTTCCCAGGGTACAAACACCACAGTGCCCGTCAGGTTAATAGGAAGTATAAATATCTGTTGGTTCTAAAATGGAGTTGCAGTCAGGCACAAGACCCAAACACAAAATGTCTTACTCACGAGGACAAAAGGGTAATGTTTGTAATGATTATTAATTGAATTGCTACATTTAAACATGCGCAGCCTCAAAGAGTCAAATTGGCATGTACAGCTATGCTAAACAAGGTATGAATTAAAATACTTCATGATACAATTAATATGAGAGGAAAAGTTCCCCCTGTATATTTTCAGGCACCAATTATAAAATTAAGGTTATAGTGGTACCTGTCCCACAGCATTTTTTTAATGCACCTATGTCTACACTCGTGCTAGCCTTAGTGTGAAGCCACAGTTCTTTGTTGTATTCATAATGGTACTACTTTACTTACTTTGTAGAAACAAAGAGTTACAAGTGTCCTTTTAATTTCTAGACTACATTCTTTATGGTCATTAAATGGAGACAGTAAGTAAAAAAAACACCAATAGGTGAATAGTGCCTTTAACATCTAAAAAAATTAAGAGCAAAAATAGAAATTGAAGAAATATTTGGAATTTACTGAAAAAAAGAGGATGTGTTCTGTTTAACTCTGCAGTTGATTCACCCTTAGATTTTTATTTGATTAAAAAAAAAAAATGCTGTGGCTTTTTTTTAATCATTCCTACTTTTGACTATCAGCATGATTTTTAGTGGTAATGAGCACCATTTGTTTCAGTGACTAATATACTGTACCTCTGTGTTTATGACCCAAAATGTTCTTGTGTGTTAAATGCTAGAAATATCAGCTTGACAAGCTTTACTAAATATGCTGGGCATTATGCCACAATGTGTGGGGGTGTTAGGGGCGTGGCAATCAATCTCTGCCTATAAATTTCTCATCTGACTTCAGTGTAATAAACACACTCCCCAAAGCATTTAGACGGATCTATGAGAAAAGTGAAGCAGTCTAATAATGGACAGAAATTTAATACATTTTTGTTTTTTATACATAAAAACACACAATAGTTTGTGTACTCTTTGGTTTCATATCCTGAACTTCCACTGATTGGTGTGTACTTTGTGATCACCCTCAGCACGAAACCTCAAGTAGTACACTAGATTTCACTGTTCAGTTTTGCAACACAAACACTGCATATGTGAATGGCCAACACGTGAAAGCAGTAGCACTCAAGCAGCCGTGTGACTCATGTCACACATAGTTAGTGTGTGTGAATGAACTGGCTTTTTAAATAAAGCTGTGATTATTGATTAACCTCTTAAACACCAAGGACCTCCCAGCCACTTTCATAGCTTCATAGCTTTTTTATTAGTTTTACTGTTGTTACTAATTCACCCCATCCTTAGGTGAATAAGTTAAAATTTGAATAAGTTAAAGGTGAATAAGTTAAAATTCTGATGAGATGGTGCGTAATGAGTACATGGATATGCTTCATTTGAATCGCCCATCTAATTAAAGTCTTAAAATGTAATACACTTTATACATTTTTTGGCCACCCCACTTTTTTGCTGATCAGCCATAATGTTAACACCACGGCCAGGTAAATGGAATAACATAAATGATAATTTATATACCAGTAAACTGATAAATAAAATGGTAAACTGGTGACAGGACCATGGCCACTCAAGGCCCATCTACACCTGTGGGGACCAAAGGTTAGCCTGACCTCCCTGATCCCACAGAGAAGCCATTGCATTGCAAACTGTGGAAAAAAGTCGATTCTGGACACAGTAGTAAGGTATCAAAATATTGCCCAAGCAGGCAAAGAGTTCATGGTTGTTGATCTGGTATCCAAATTTTCAGATCCAAATCCAAACAAACATCCATGGGATGTGCTGGACAAACAAGCCCGATGCCTACAAAGCACCCAACCCAAAGGATTCACCACTAACGTCCTGGTGCCAGAAACCACAGAGGTCCTGTGGAACCTTGCCCTGAGGGACCAGAGGTGACCCCGTAGCACAAGGGGAATCTAAAACCTACGTTGTTTTAATGTAAATGGTCTTAAAGTTATGACTGATCAGTCTGTATTTCACATGGCACTTAAAAGTAGTTTCTTCAGTGTTCTTCTGTTTGTATTAATCTGTTACATTTTATTACAATGTTACATTTTATTACAGTTCATTCAAGTATTACAATGAAATGGGGAGCTTGTTTGTTTAATTTCATAATATTTGAAGGTTTCTGAGAAAGCAGACCTTATATAAAATAGAAAAATTCCAAGAAAAAACATTTTTTTTATTTGGTATGAAATACATTAAAAAGTCTATTATAGAATAATAGATATTAGAATAGTGAGGGCTCCATGTTTATTTTATCATGGCACATGTGCAAAAGCAAAGTTTAATATGGCTGTGCTATATATTTTTGCCATCTTTGTAACAAGCAGCACAAATATTTTAAAAAATAATCATTTCATGAATACATTATCAAGAGGTGTGATAAGGTGTGCTGTTGCTATGAAATAAATAAATTGGTTTTAATAGAATGATGCTATTTTAATGAATGTTGTGACCAAAATTATTTTAAATAAATCCCATTACATCAGCAGATTTTGAATGTCAAATCCCACCTACTTTAGCACAGTTGCTTTAATTTATGACCAGAAAATAGCGACACCATCCGTAAAAGGAAAAAAAAAAAACTTGTACTCAAAATCACATGACGTCACTGTTAGCCAGCGAATGAGGCTGCATACCCTTTAAAATAAATCCCATTAGCAACTTCTGCTTATAAATCACATTACTGCCGATACATCCAGAATTTATATCCAAACTCACCAACTTATGTGAATTTCCTCACCCATCTACAAATGTATCCACAAGTGCTAGTGAATAAATAATTTGGTTCAGTCTGGCTCTAGATGAGCAGGCCTCATCACTGATCAAAATTTTTACAGACAGTCACCACAGAGCACGTACTAATTCAAGTATCCTTAGCTGTATATGATGAAATAAATCAGCCCTCCTTTCAATATACGTAAATAAATAAAATAAAGTATAACATGAAAAATACAGTTTAATCCATTAATATCAAGCAAAAAAATATATAATAATAAGTGTAAATGCCGCACAACAGCTTGTGATGGAATTTTGTGCTTTTAAAATATGTCTTGAAACACCTATTTGTATTCATTTATATTTTTATATGTAACATGTAAAACTTTTCTTTAAAAAAATATCAGAGAAAATATGGGTTGAATGTAAAAAGTACAATTTCAATTGATATTAATGGTTTAAATAAAGTTAACAGTATTTTGTCATCTAGAGTATATGTAGCTTTTTACCGTAGTTACTCTTTATACCCTTATTATCAAATATGTAAAAAAGGAAGCCACAAGTTACAAGCTAAGTTTTATTTTCTTACTATATGTCCATATACTGTAACTGCCTTTAAACAGCCAATGTAAAACAAAACAACAACAAAAACCCTAGTAATAAATAATAGTTACTACAAATAAAAGTTTAACATTGTTTGCAAATGACTAGGTATTTCAAAAAGTTTGAATATAAATTGAATTTGCCAAGAGTTTGAATATAAGTAGAGTTGCTGACTGCATAGCATTATAAAGAGAACCTTACACCTCCTGGTCACTGTTGGTTTGTTTCTTCACCAAGAATTGACATTAGTGCTGCTGCATCTGTGGTATAAACAGCACTGGGCAAAAGTGCTAACTATCTGAACAGTCCTAAACAGTCAAGTGACTGGCATGACAAGTCAAATTATGGTAAATGTCATTGCAAGTAAGACTGATAAATTGAAAGATCCAAAGAGTAGAATACAGAAATATAAGGGCAGATCAGTTCAGAAAATCAAGAGAGTATAGATAATACAGAACATTACATGATTTATTTACACCATATGACACTTGGGTCAGAACTAAATTATAGAGATGTGATTTTTTATTATTATTATTATTATTATTATTATTATTATTATTATTATTATTATTATTGCTATTATTATTATTATTATTATGCACATAAATTATTAAAACAATAGACATAATTGGTATAAATAAGGAAATGGTTATTCTGTTGCTACCTGCAATCCTTTGTAAAACTGTATGTTTTAACCATCTTCAGAAACCCCAAACACACAAACAGAAAATAGTGTTGATTAAGTAAGATTTAAGTAAGAACTTGAATTGTTATCCAATTTAATCTAGACAAAAATTTATCCTCTTTTAAGTTCAAATTATGCACATACAGTATATAATAGGCTTCATGCCTTTTCTGGAGATGAACTGCTTCTGCATTGAAGCAAATATTTACTTACCTTAGAGTCCTGTTTATCCATAAAGCTGGCAGGTGTTCGATATGTTGAAGCATGGCTAAAGCCCCCTCTATCACATTAAAAAAACAGCAAAGCTTTTTGAAGAGCATGACACTACTTAGAGCACACAGGGTTGTGACTTTCTAATTAAAGTCTTTATGCCAAAGTGAACATCAACACAACAAACTATTTGTGACACTCACCTAAATAAGAATACATTATGTGTTAATAATTCAGTCTACTTGTTTTAGTCATTACTAATAGTATGAATATCTGAATATCTACATCCATCTTAGTCTTTTTAAAGTTCCTATATAAGACTTGTTAAGAAATGAAAATGTAACATAAAATATGATTTCAAATAGCTTGAATGATTGAAATAAATGTATTCCTCTGTAAACATTTAAAGTCATGCCATGAGTATACATTTAATTCCAAATTTTCTTTAAAAAAAGAAAAAGAAAAGAAAATGTTGCTATCTCACAGTTCCAGTGTTCCAGATCAATCTTAAGTTTAGGTAAAGACTTGCATGATCTCCTTGAGTTTGAGTGGGTTTCCTATAGGTGCTCTGATTCCCTCTCACTTCCCAAAAAATGCTACTAGGTGAATTGGCTACTATAAATTGCCCCATATGTGTATGAATGTATGTTTGCAGTTCCCTATGTCTTCCAGTCCAGTATATAAAGGATATATTCTGGGTCTACAGTGATCCTGAATAGGATAAAGCAGTTACTGAAAATGAAGGAATGAATCTTTCATCAGTTACAGTAACCAAGGAACATTCAATTTATTTTCCACCACTGTGTTTTACAGGCTCTCTAAAGGTGAAACATCAACTTGAGGATCTAATTTTAACAATAAGCTGACAATTTTGGCATTCGGTGGCATTCCATCCCAAGTTTTACTGTATGTGTATGTGATGAGACAACACAGGTGCCACATTAAGAGAAGTGTACACTGGGTCTGAAGCTGAGCAAAGTGCTCTATTCAGGGCAGACTCAGAGAAGAGCCGATGGTTTGTTCGGCTAACCAAATAGCACCTTTCATCTTCGGCTGCTTTCACGACCATTGAAGTGGAAGATAAACTTTGCTCCCCTCTCTCTCCTCTCTCTGTTGGTGTGAGTGCTTGACACCCCCCTATTAAGGAGCTTTTGCTCAGGTTGCATGAATGGGTAAGCAGAAATTCGAAATGCATTGAGACACTGTTTTAATGGAGCCTTGGTCTTAGAGAAAATGGTGCACACCTACGAAGCTTTGATTTTCTTCTAAGAGAAACACAAATGTGTGTGACACTCTCATCAGCTTGAGCCAAGCTGCAGAGAAAATTAAAGCTACTCCTATCCCTGTGGTGTGATGGTTCTGTTATTTCAGAAACCAAAAATAAATTCTTCATATCAATTAACCTTTCCTGGTGGTGCATGACCATGTTTGCTCTGACCTTTGGCTATATCACAATATGCAGAGGCAGCCATTCCTTACAACTGAAGGAGAAGGAGTGGAATGTATTAAAAAAATCTATCAAAATACATACAAAAGGCCATCACAGAGATGACATCAAGAATGTGATTTCTTCCTCAGAAATAGAACTCAGTGCCTTGAAACGCACTCCAAGTGGAATGACTGTCATCTAGTTCATCACTGGGAACATTTTGCATGTTAAGATGATAGAACTCATTTCCACACCTTGTCACAAACGTCAGGCCATCATGAGCCCATAGAGTTGGTGTACTTCCAAGTTAAAAGCTAACGTATAAATGTTTATTTCCAGCACAGGCTATAATACATATAAAGTTATAGACAGAAAGAACAGTGAGGGGGAGAAAAATCTAATCGACCGACTTTATTATATCCAATTCCCATCAAATTGGAGCTATGCTCGGGTCGGACTAATGGGCAGTTATCTAATTTCCTTCACTTCCATTGAAATGATGTTCATGTCTGCAGAGAAATAGTGAGGTGAGCAAAAGAAATCTTCTCAATCTATGCCCAGGACAATGGTTTATCACAAGATACACTTATTTAAAACCAAACTCTATTTTTTCTTTCTTACTTATAGGGTGGGGGGAGTACTTTTGCCTTTTTGATTATGGTTACCAAGGTGACATCAGCAATGGCCTTGTTGACTCATGGCTGGTGTGAACGGAGGGCTGAACGTTTGTATGATGCGTGCCATTACTGTCAATATTTACTCATTAAAAAGCAGCCAGTGGCTGGAAGGATGCTTGCACAATTCCTAATTTAGCAAATCAGCCATTACACATACCCGGACCACATATCATGATCTCAGACTAAACAGGACAGAGGAGAACATAAGCGATTGTGGGTACAATTTTATTGATCCTGCACTAGGGGAAAAAAAACACAAAACATTTAATGCTTTGTAAGTGTATGTACTTCACAGTGATAGAGACATGACTTTAACTTTGCTGAACACACTGAAACATTTTGAGATTCTATTTATAACCAGTGCATGGGGATAGATAGATCAATGCATCAGATGTGGTGTATTATATGTATTATGTAAATAGATTTTTAATCCAGCAAAGAACTTTTCCTCAAAAAAAAAAAAGAAATTACTTATAATACTTTGACATTGCCACCAAACCAAAGAACAAACTACCACCCAATTTCATCACAGTAATATCACAGGCATAGTTATTGTTTTAGTGTGTAAAATTAGGGGCATATTAGCAATAAAACATAAATATGACAAAAGGACAGAAAACAGTGGCAAGGTGGACAATTAAGTGGAAAAGACTGTAAAGAGTGCTATTTTGCTGCTTATTTTTTCTCTCGTTGTAATAATCTCTGAGTTTAAATGGTTTGATTGTCAGATTGTTTTTTTTTTTTTTTTTTTAACTCTAAACAACAAAACAATAGGGTATTATAAGACAATTAAGCAAAATATAGCAATGAACCGATTCCTTCTGAACTCAGGGAACTTTCCTATGGACAACATTATAAAACTTAAGTTCTAGACCTGAACTCTGAGACTAAATTTACATCATAGGGAAAAACTTTAATGTCCGTCATTACAAAATGATTCCACACAGCAGGCTAAGAGGTAGAGTACTTGTTACTTGTTGTGTCTAAAATTGTTTCACTGTAACAGCAGAGTAAAGTCACTGCAATTAATCGAACAACAAAAGAACAATGTACTGAAATGTTAAGATATGTTTCATATGAAGTCATGTGGTAAGACCGTATGTATATACTGTAAGGTGTGTACCTGAAGTATCCAGAACAATCAAGCAGATTTTAAATGAAATTTATAGGCATTGCATTAAGCAAACACAATTATTTTAAATGTATATAATTAAAATGATAACACATCATGTGACATCTGACTCTTCCAACTACTTTATAACCCTTCATACATAATTAACCACTCATAAACTTGGACTGTACCGTGCAAATTGTTCTTAAAAAATGAGTGGTGATAAAATTTCTTCCTATTATTAAAGGATGGTGTATTTAATTCAATGTACTGTATGTGACACACATTTACCTGATTCAGCTACATCTTGAACCAGGGTAAACA
This sequence comes from Leiocassis micropogon, assembly GCA_028565275.1. Taxonomy (NCBI): domain Eukaryota; kingdom Metazoa; phylum Chordata; class Actinopteri; order Siluriformes; family Bagridae; genus Leiocassis; species Leiocassis micropogon. The sequence continues at coordinate 6,443,277 of JAOVVA010000002.1, read as the reverse complement.
ATAAGAAAAAAAATTATTCTTGCCACCTGCAGAATGTCTCATAGCAGATATGACATTTTACATATGCAAAGGAAAAAGAATTTGCAGGTGTAACACACTGTAGCTTATATTAACAGAAACACAGATGTGTAAACAGAAACTGACCTTTAAAGAATTTTTTTGAAGGGACTAAAGAAACAGAGTAATATACGGTTTTATCAGAGATGTGCATGCCAAGTAGGCCCTACTGATACATTAAAAAGAAAAATCCCATCAAAACCAAAGACTTTGCATTTTCTTTTACTGACATTTTGGCGAACTGTGCACTTGAAAATGTTGCACAGTAATTGATGTTGATCCTAGTATGTGTGCAGGCTGTGCTACAAATTAGGCTGGAAAGGTTATCATAATATTTAGCTAGACCAATTTGTGAACTTGAGCAGCTTCCCCCGCGGGCTAATCGTGAGAAGCAAAATATATTTTTGGGTTTATATTATGTTATACAAGATGTCACCTAGTAAAATGGTGGGTGGCAATGTGAATCCAACAAGTCAGTGAATGGTTAGACAAACGGCTCATGGCTGCATGTTGTGGTGGCTCAATGCTGTGAGCGTTACACTGAGGGTGTGAAGGAATGTGTTAAGAGTTCAGGCAGCCTTCTAATACCACAAAATCCCTCCCCCGAAGTTCAGAGGATCGTTTTAAACAGAATAAAGGTCCTTCTCACTCATTCAGCTCCAAATATTAGCACATTCAATATGTTCCAACTCTGTGACATTAGGTTTGGAGAAGCTGTAAGATACAACACAACACTGATATTTCAAAAGCCATAATTTATGTTATTGCATTGTTATAATTATGTTTTCATAGTTTTCATTACCATAGACCATAGGGAAAAAAAACTAACAATGAATCATGAATTTAACTTTACTTATGGGCATCATCTTCCACTCATTTGTACCCAAACAGAAAATTATAATACTATCCAGTGGGCATACAGACTAGCTCTCACTAGGTCTGTAGAAGTTATTTAAAACTCAAAACTCCTTGGGTCTTCTTTACAAAAAGGAGATATTATTAATTACTCTGTTAAGAAGCCCTAAGGACAACTGTAGTATGAAGAACTAATCCTGAAGCACCAGGGTATTCGCATTTTAGGGCTTTGATGGGTCCTGAAGACATCAACAATATATCACTTGTTTGTAAAAACCTTATAACATTCTAGGTTGATAAGATCACAAAGTGTATACCAAAAAAAAAAATTCCTTCTTTTTTTTTTGTTTGTTTGTTTGTTTGTGTTTTTTTTTTTTTGGGGGGGGGGGGGGTTGTCTTTAAATTAATTTTTGTTTAGGTTATTTTTTTTTGTTTTTTTTTTTAAGGTTGTTTTTTTTTAACCTTTTTTTAATTTGTTTATACTGTATTATTATTATTATTATTATTATTATTATTATTATATTTACCAATATATTCGATGGACATTCTACACCAATAAACTGTATGAAAATGAAACACTATTTGAAAATCCAAAACATACAACATGTGCTCATATTTGTAGTGCAAAGTCGCATTCTTTAGCCCCTACAAGAGGTATGCAAAATTATAACGCTAATTAACTAGGATGAGACTGGTGTGTGATTATTGCTGATTTCGTTCGCTACACTGTCTGCTTTATGAAGTTGTGCTTATGTGCGTCGTGGATTGTGTGTAAGTTTCCGGCGCTTCGCCGCTGCAGGTGCCCTTTTCTCTGCACACAAACCTGCCATCCTCTCAACACCAAGCCATTTTCTTTCTACCTGCCAGAAAAATCATTCTCCGTGGCTCTTTTCGGGTAAGAAGGAGAATCCGGTCACATAAGGAACTCCAAGCTGACTTCTGCAGGACTGTGTAAAAGCGCAAAGTTAGGTTGGGCCAAAGATGCTCAAACAGGAGCCTAATGAGCGATTCTAACAACAAAACACACAATAATAATAATAATAATAGTGTAACTGGATATCATTTTTATATTTTTGGTTAGTCTGTTTTGCTTGCTTCAATTAATTAAACAGCACAGAATGTCTTATTCGTTTGAACGCCCTACTAGTTAAGTTAACGAGCGCATGCGAACCTGAACCAGGCCCATTTAATCGTTTCTCTTACCCATACTGTGTGCGCACAGAATCGAGGAAAATGTTTGCCGGCTTTGATATTGTCTAACAGTATTGAGCAGCTCAGGCGTGCGAGCTGATATAGTCTGTGCTTTGTTCTTCAATGAAATGTCGTGTTCCTGCAGAGCCATTAAACGAGTTACTAGGTAACAAACGCTTTTCGCATATAAACAGCGTTATATGAAATAGTGGAGCATATGGCAGCTGGTGTACAGCGCTGTCAGTGCTCATCTACATAAAACCAACCGGACTCAGTGTTCGTCTGGATTCTCCTGCAACACGACTTCGGCACTTCGAATTTATCCCGGGAAAAAATCTATAATATAAAACTGACCTCTGCCTTTTTTTTTGAAAAATTTTGCATGTAGGTCGCTCTTTTTTTCTTTTTAACCTAATTGATAATGTATTATTTTAAATAACAAAATAAATAAATGATTGTAAGTTTTACCTGGAAGTCAGTGCTTTTTTCATTTACAGTTTCATTTTTATAAAAAACAAAATAAACAGAATTCGCGCAAATTCAGAGTAATGCAACATTTACAGACAATTACACAATTAGCAAAATATTAGCATGCATGTGTTTATATATATATATATATATATATATATATATATATATATGCAAGCTAAATAAACATATGAAAGACTGTAGGCTGTTCGAAGTTTTTAACCCGACAGTAAGCATGAAGATATGACTACAGTAAATATGACATTAAAGTTTTAATTAATATTCGTGACTAGTGTTGTTTATCATCACCTAATAGCTTCAAAATAAAATTTAAATAATAGGTTACAAAAAGGCGGCGGTAGTGTAGTGGTTAGCCTTGCACCTCCAGGGTCCGGGTTCGATTCCCGGCAAGGCTCCATTCTCGTCTCTGTGTGCATGGAGTTTGTATGTTCCCCCTGTGCTTGGTGGGTTTCCTCCGGGTACTCCGGTTTCCTTCCACAGTCCAAAGACATGTAGGTTAGGTTAATTGGTGTTCTCAAATTGCCTGATGTGTGTATGTCTGTGTGCCCTGCGATGGATTGGCGCCCTGTCCAGGGTGTACCCCTCCTTGTGTCCTAAGTCTCCTGGGATAGGCTTTTCAGGCCCCCGTGACCCTAAATACAGGATTAAGCGGTAATGACGGTGAGTGAGGTTACAAGAAATAATATTTACCTTTTGCAATATTTAATTGTTTTGTTTACCATAGTCGATTAAAATCTTATTTAAATTATTAAATTACATTATTATTATTATTATTATAATGACGATGAGTGAGTGAGGTTACAAGAAATAATATTTACATTTTGCAATATTAATTTGTTTTGTATACTATAGTCGATTAAAATCTAATTTAAATTATTAAATTACATTATTATTATTATTATTATTATTATTATTATTATTATAATGACGATGAGTGAGTGAGGTTACAAGGAATAATATTTATCTTTTGCAATATTACTTTGTTTTGTATACCATAGTCGATTAAAATCTTATTTAAATTATTAAATTACATTATTATTATTATTATTATTATTACAGACAGCGTTTGGAAAATATTTATGCCAGTACATGCTATGGAGCAAAGTGCCTTTGGTTTGAGTTTCAATGAAGAGAATTTCAATGAGGCCGAAAATGGTTCATGCTTGTAGCGTGGGTAAGCCGACAGACAGTCCATCTGTAGATTCCCCCCGTTTCTTTCAGTCCTGAAGCTTTTGCTCTTCATCATCTGCTCGGGTTTGTCACAGCTCATGGCACCGGCGCAACTGATTCAGAGCTGCTTGATGTATTTGCTTTGCTGTGGCTTTCTGCTTTGAATGATCGCGACTCAGACTGGTGTAAAATGAGGAGCTCTGTGAGAAAAGACTTCGCTCCGGGCCCATTTCTTCCCTTTCATGATGCCGAGTGTCATGATCTATCCCCGAGCGCCGCGCGCTCAAGTTTGTGTTGTTTTGACAGGTGTGTGTGCGCGCGCGCGCGCGCGTGTGCGCGCGTTGATAGATAAAGTAGGATAGCCAGCTCACGGTGAGCTCGCGCACTGGCTTGCATGTCTTCTCACATACAAAGTACAAATCAAATCAAATCAATAAATAAACAAGCAAACCGACGAACTTTTTATTATTATTATTATTATTATTATTATTAAAATAATAATAATAATAATAATAATAATAATAATCAACAACTATGGTAGATATAGGCCTATCAATGGACCGGTGCTATAGGTCTTCTATAGCCTCTCTGCCAATTTGTGACAGTCTGTTCCCTAGAATACAATTCCAGTGTGAAACTGAAGCAACGTTTGTATACCAGTGTAAGAACTCTGAGTTGTCGCACAGCAGTGCGCTTCCACAATGAAAGTCTGTCCTTATTTCAGTAGACCGCCATTTCTCCCCCTCTATTTTAAAATTCATTTTTGGACGTCCTTTCTTTTTTAATGAAGGTCACTCTCTCACCTCGCTTGGTCAAATCCGCCAACACCTTCTCTCTCTCACACACACACACACACACACGTGCGCGCGCGCTCGCATACATTCATTCTGCACATAATCTACGCGCGCTATTCGCGTCAGACTTTCTAAGCACACAGCGCCATCTGCCGACTGCCGCTCTAAACTCTGCGACTTAACCATGCAAACAAACAAGAGCAAGGATTAATTAGCCCCAAGTCCCCTTAACAACAGCAGCAACAACAACAACAATAACACACACACACACACACACTTTCTTTTGCGCAGAAATTATAGGCACATACAAAGAAATACTGTAAAGGTGCCTTCAAAATGACAAATATTTCTCTACCTAAAATTCCTACTATAAAGAGCAATAAAAAGTAATAACATGAACAAAGCCAAAAAATGGTGTGACAACCCTTTCCTTTTTAAATACACATTAAATGTGTCTTTAGGCAGTTTGTAGACACTTAGCTGGCAAGCTGTACTGAGCATCTTGGAATATCAGCTACAGTTCTTCTGGAGACTTTGGCTGTCACACTTGCTTCTGTTTTTGCAGGTAAAACCTGATTATGTTTGTTTTTGGTCTAAAAAGTGTTTTTGTGTAATATGTGCATTTTTTAATTAAATATATTTTCTACTCTAACATTACATTTTTGTTAAAATCATTTTTGTACTGACTCAGTAATGCAAGCAGGACAAAGTTCATAAAGCATACACAAAAAAAATCCATATTTAAAATTTGTCAGCCTAAGAATGTTTCACAGTACTATATGTATAGAATGATCAGCCATAACATTAAAAACCACCCACCTTATATTTTGTAGGTCCCCCTTGTGTCACTAAACCAGTTCTGTTGAGGTATGGACTCCACAAAATCTCTGCAAGTATTCTGTGGCATCTGGGACCAACAAGTTAGCAACAGATCCTTCCTGCTGTTCTGTAAGTTGTGCAGTGGGGCCTCCATAGGTTTGATTTTCTGCCACAAATGCTTGATCGGATTGAGAAATTTAGAGGCCATATCAACCCCTTGAACCCTTTGTCATGTCACTCAAACAATCCCTGAACAATTGCTATTTAATTTATAAAAGAAAGGGTGTCCTTCATGTGCAAAAATGTCAGAGAAGGCCAAGACCCAGAGTATTGTTCAGGTCACAACACCGCCCCTGTCAGATTGCCTTCTTTCAATTGTGCATCCTAGTGACATCTCTTCCCCAGGTAAGCGATGCGCACCCACCCAGCCATCAACATGATGTTTTTAGCACTGAACAAGGGTCAGCACCATGACAATGATCTCAATTTGATTGAGCATGTGTGGGACATGCTTGACCATCATGTCCAGTTCATGGAGGTCCCAACCCTAACAGGACTTTAAGGATCTGCTGTGCCATATACCAGTGCACCCTTTGCTCTTGTGGAGCCCATGCCTTGACAGGTTACAGCTGTTACACAAGCTGTGACACAAGAGACAGCAATAGGCACGTGGTTTTAATCCTTAGTGTACATATATATGGGTGAAAGATCTGGATCCATGGAAATTTTACTTTTATGAAATTAGATTTTTTTTGTCTTTTTGTTTTAGACCCAGGATGGCTTCGAAACTAACAGTAGCAACAGATCTAACATTACCCCAAGTTTTTTTATTTGGGGTAATCTAAAGTCGATAGCTAATTAGTATTGGCCCAGAAAAATGGTTGCCCTAAAGGTAGCAACATCAGTTTTGATACATTAAAATGTTTCAAATTCTTGTCATCAGCATATGCAGTAGTGACACAGTCTGAGGATGTCAATTTGATAATTTGCTATAATTTCTCCTTTAAACAAATTTTTGCTTATGGGTTCAGACTTTTTGGCCACCCTGCAGTTTAAGATTTTGGAAACAATAGTGGAAATCTACAATGTGCACAACATGCAACAGAAACTTCCAGTGACTATGTTTCCTTTTTTATTACAGTTGACACTGGAGAAAGCAAAAGAAGAACAAAACTGCAGGCAGTGTTACTTTTCAAGCTGGTTGACTTATTGCACAAATCATGTACTCTCCATACTCCCCATGAACAAATTACCACCCATACACCCACCCACACAAACAACACACACAAAAACACAAACTCATACGCACCTTACAAACCACAGAAGCCCATAAAAGCTGTACGAACATAAAAGTTTTCTAATAGTTGCACATCCACTAAGGCAGCAGTCCCCACAGCACTGCAGTCAATTCTCAATGGCCATTCTCAATGGCTTTAGAGATTTCTCTTATCCAGCATATGTTATCATAGTTTTATAGTTCACTTACTTGTTGGGTAATTTTAAAACACATACAATTTTACTTTTATTCTGAAAAATTATGTTTTTGGTTAAGCAGTATTCAGGGCAATGTGCTTTGTTCATTGTAGTGTGAAAGAAAATGTTTAGTCTCATCTTAAAAATGTGCAAGGGAATGATTATGAATTTAATATGTTGTAGTTATACAGTTTAGGCACTGAACGTTAGGCAAAATGTTCTGTTATTCTATAGTGTAATAAAGTACAATTCGAATGTGGTAATATGGCAGTAGAGTATAAGTGTTTGGACTTGTATTGTCCTGATTGTTTTAAAAGTGTGCATTTGGCATTTGTGGTGTCTTGATGGTAAACCCAGCAAACTACAGTGCACTGACTCGATCACTGAGCATGCTCATTATGGCCTCTTCTGACTCCACCTCCTCAGTGACATCAGCGTGAGGGTTAATGAGGTGGGTGGGATACTGCAGGCCATTTTGCTCAGCAAAATGCTCCCAGCGCATATCATCACTCTCGTGTGTAATGTATCGCTCCTGCATCTTACACTCTAGATTACGCAGGTCCAGCCACATTTGGAAGTCCTGTCAAAGAAATAGTAAAGCTTATTAGCTGCAACAAGTATCTTATTATATCTTATATTATCATTTCCTCCACTACCTACACATTTATATATTAATGATTTATCATTTTAAATAATAATGAAAAAACTATTTGGGTTTTAAGACTAAGTCATTTCAAAGAAATTATGACATAGAAAACTTTAAAAGAACTATACATGATCATGGACAAAAGAAATGCTGCACATGCAAATTTCTTAAACTTTTTTTCCTGTTATATAAGAAAGTTAGTTTTTTGCTAGGAAGTTCACGTTTTTGCAGGTTTTGCTTAACAAGAACAAAAATGCTTACTTGCTTCTCAGTAAACTCACTTTTCAATGTGAACATTGCCTTTTAAGGATCAGTAAGTATATACTGCAACCATATTAGTAACAACCCCACTGAATTTTTAAAATAAAATAATGCTCTTTAATTGCAATAATATAAAATCATTCCAGGAGAGTAAAAGGGTAATTTTGAAAAACAAATACGTTAAGAATAATGAGAGTTTTAAGTATGTGTACAAAGACAGATTTATGTTCCGATAGAGCTGCTACAGACATGCACTCTCTGTCTCAGTGGTGTCACACGCATGCCATGTGATAAAAGCAGGAACAGTTTAGCTGTCATTTTACTGTTTGTAGTTTTTCCTAATTATGTTTAGATTGTTAATGTGTCATTGTGTTCTTTGATTTGCTATCTATCTATCTATCTATCTATCTATCTATCTATCTATCTATTCAACATACTATTAATCAGTCCCACTTGCCCTCTATCACTCACTCACTCACTCACTCACTCTCACAATATCCCTGGCTATTTCTGTACAGGGTCATGGGAGGCCTGGACCCAATCCTAGGGGACTCTGGCAGAGTACATCCCAGACGGGGCTTGTTCTATATCACAAAGCTAAAATTACAACCAAAAAGTCACTAGTAAGTAGCTTCATACTTATTAGAAACTACTAAAATTGGGTTAAGAACAGTAAAACACATTATTAAAACCTGGAAGTACACTGGTGAACCATCATCTTCAAGAAAGAAATCTGGTTGGAAAAACATGCTGAATGAGTATGATTGGACATCACTTAAATGCTTCATAAAATCAAATCATGAAAAAAAATAACAGTAGAACTCACAGCTATGTTTAATAGTGAAAGTAAGAGCATTTCCACAAGCATAATGCGAGGTGAATTTAAGGAACTGCCTTAAGAAAACCACTTATCGGTGAGGCTAATCAGAAAAAAAGCTTTGCTAGGGAGCATAAAGAATGGACTGTGGAGCAATGGAAAAAGGTAATGTGGTGTAATGAGTCCAGATTTACCCTGCTCCATCATGCCTAGTGCGTACTGTACAAACCTATGGGGGCATTATTATCTTTGGTTGATTCTGTTGGTCAGATCTAGATTGGTCAGCAATGTTATGTGCCCAAAAAATTAGGTCAGTTGACTGACACGAATATACGACCAAAGTTGAAATGACCACGCTTTTTCCTCTCAATAGATTTTTTTCTTCCCTGACGGCACAGGCATCTTCCAAGATGACGATGCCGGGATTTCATTAGGCTCAAATTCTGAAAGAGTGGCTCAGGGAGTATGAGACATCATTTTCACACATGGATCGTCCACCACAAAGTCCAGATCTTAACCCCTTTGAGAATCTTTGGGATGTGCTGGAGAAGGCAGTGGTCTGACTCTCCCATCATTAATACAAGATCTTGGAGACTAAGTAATGCAACTCTGAACAGAAATAAATGTCGTGACATTGCATAAACATACTGAAACAATGCCACAGCCGTAATCAAAGAAAAAGATCAATAAATTTTGAAAAACTTCCACATTTTACACATTATCACATAATGTTAACCACACACCCTTTCAATGGTTTTAAACAAAAAAAGGAAGAGTCCAAACTATTGTTTAGCAAGAAGAATTTGGAAAGCATGCTTTTTAAATAATTCAATTCAATTCAGTTTTATTTAAACAGGGCTTTTAACAATGTTCATTGTCGCAAAGAAGTCCTACAGAATCAGACAATTATAAAAATGAGAAAAGTGTGGGGAAATTATAACTCATAATTATCAGTTTGTCCCTGATGAGCAAGCCAAGGGCGAGCCAAAGGCAAGGAAAAACTACCTGAGATGGCAATAGGAAGAAGCCTTGAGAGGAACCAGACTCAACAGGGAACCCATCCTAATTTGGATGATAACGGATAGTAGCGATTGATCTGATTGACAATTTGTGTTTGGAGGCTGGAAGTTCAGTATAACAGGAAAAGTGTTTAAGTTAATATGGAGTCCACTTAAGACTATGGAGGAACCCTATCGAACTATATGACACTGATCAGCCATAATATGACAACACAAAAATTATGCCTGATATTTTGTAGGTTCCCCTTAGCAGCAGACTGACATTTTTTGGCAAGATGACTTGCAATGGCGTAATTGTTTTAAGGTTTTGTGGTTTTAATGTTATAGCTGATAAGCCAATTGTATGGTTCCATCACTATGCATAAAATCATGCATATACAGGTCAAGAGCTTCAGTTAAAGTTCACATCAAACATCGGTTTGGGGAAAAGTGTGATCTCTGTGATTCTGACTTTGACTGTGGCATCATTGCTTACAGCATTCCATAAACTGCTGATCTCCTATGATTTCCACACATACAAGTCTATAACAATCTTTGGAATTTACACAGAATGTGGAAAAAAAAAAACACTGAGTGGCAAGACTGTAGGGGAAAAGACTTGTTCATGAGAGAGGAGAGATGTGAATGGCCAGACGGAGGATGTGGTAACTCAAATACCCACTCTTTACAACTGTGATGACAGAAACGCTTCTCAGAATGCACAACATGTAGAACCTTTAAGCAGATGGGCTACAACAGCTGAAGACCACATTGGGTTTGTCCATAGGTGCTGTCACCGGTCTTTGTCCATAGGCGCCGGTATTTGGATTCACACAAAAAAACAAATAAAGCTGGAGGTGCAAAACTCATCCAGTCCTAATCAAATGTATTATTGATATGAAAATAAAACAATGTGCAGATAGGATTTTTAGCACCATCAATTAAAAAAAAGCATACAAAATCTCAAAAAGCAGCCACCTTCCCACAACTTGACCTTGCTATTTCATTGAAAGTTTTAATAACTTGTTTTAATAGTAATACTGCTGTCCAATACACTACTACATCTCACTTAGCACTACCTGAACTTTAAGCACCATGGTTTACCCAATTTGGCAACCATACCCATGCCTGTTACAGATTTACCTCTGACTGCTCACACTGGAAACTCTTAAATAAACATTTATTCACAGAAAATTAACAAAAAAAAAAATTTGAATCAACATTGATTGCAGTATATAGAATATCTATAGCTTATAGTTACTATAGCAACAACAGTACTATTGTCAGAGCGGTGCTGTTATATAAAAAATAAACCTTAAGACCAACCAGAATTGAGAAATCAGCAGTGCTGAGATATACAGTACATTTATACATCTAGATAACTTACAGTGGCAAAATAAAATATGTGAACATTTGGAAATTTCATAATTTTCTGCATTAATTTGTCATAAAATGTGACCTGATCTTCATCTTAATGTGCCTAAAATAATAGCACAAAACAAAATCTGATATTTCATGTCATTATTGACAAACACATTCAACATTCAAAATGGTAGTGGAACAAATAAGTGAACCCTTGAAATTAATCACTGGCTTTTTTGATGTCATTAACTCAAGGATTCACATTCTTTTGCTAGTAGCACTGTGATGTTTCATAGTTGTTCTTATTAAAGACATCAGAATTCATCAGAATTTTATTTTAATGTTATGACAAAAAAACATGAAATTTCAAAAGGTTCACATACTTTTTCTTGTCACTGTATCTAGCTAACAAAGAAGCAACCTCCATTGCTGGCAGGCAAGCTGTCTCTGATGTGACGCAGGACAAAAATTTAGCAGGACAGTTTGACCTTGCACTTGTTCATAATGTACTCGATATGAAAGATGATTAATTGACATTACCTAAGAAATGTGATACACATAATATCAAATGCAGTGTTGCCAAATGGCTCATATGTTGCTCCTCATCTATCAAACGTTTGATTTCCATGGCATGTGACACCATTAGAGGCAGGAAGTTCGTGCCTGCAGATAAACCCCACTCGATTTTTGCACTATTTACACTTTGTTCTGTAACAGCCTCAGTTCCCCAGGCTGCTATTGAAAATATCTGAAAAGACAACCCAGACCTAAATACACATCAAACAAAAGATTATTCATTATAAATCTTAATGTTTTGCAAGCTGTAACACTAACGTACCTGTACATAATTGTTATTACTTCAATTTGCTTAGTTGATTTGATATTACATACCAGGTAAACAAGTATTATTTCTATCCACATAATCTCACTTTGGTTGGACTGGACTCTGACAAACAGCGGAAAGCCAAGTGTTATTGTAACTCACACGAGCTCTTCTGTGCAGAAATGTGCTATGAGACAGGAAACAAGACTGACCTGTAGCCAGGGATGACTCAGGGACTTGTCCACACTGTAGCGTTTCCTCATTTTGACTTGCAGCAGGTTATTAATGAGGTCAATTGCTGGAACAACAAAGCAGGCTGTCAGTGGCTGGGCCATGGTGGGAAAGCCTTGGGATTAGGGGCTCATAGGGATAACGAGCAAAACCAACATTATTAACATTATTTCAGGGGTCACAGAGCTCTGAGAAAACCTGAGAGTCCTTCACCTCGAGGCCTTATCCTCAGGGACTGGGGGGCATTACATGAATAGGCTATGACAAGAACTGAACACACTCTTACTGACCCCTTCTTTCTTTAACCCCGTCCTCCTACTCGCCTTTTATTCCTCTTTCCGTCCCCTTTTCACTCTCCATCAGACTACACCCCTGCACTTATTTCAAAGGGTACCAAGCTTTTGAGATTTTTACAAAACATACTTTTGTTGCCATTATCAAAAAAATAAAAATGTAATACTAATAAATAAAACATTTTATTTATAAAATAATGCAGATTCAACCAAAGGTGATAAGTAAATATAAAGTATTATCTATTTATATAAATAAAAAAATTAATAAATAAAGGTTTTGTCTGTACATGGGTCAGGACTTGCTCTTTCAATGATATCTTCAAGTTTCATACCCCGGAGGACACGAAACCAGTCTCAGAAAATGTCTGTATGTCTCTACAGAATTTAATGAAACTTTTGCAGTACTTACATATCTGCTTGAAATTTAACCGGCACCATAACTGTCAATCAAAATGTTGAATATTTATAACATAAAGTTATAAACAGTTATTTGCCGGATTTAATAATCTACTTTAAAATAAGCTACTAATGCGCTACTTGCTCAATGCAAACAAACACCTGTACCAATAGATATTAATTAGAAAAGCTTAACTGATTATTTTTTACTGGGATTACTTAATATTTTCACGAAATTTCACAGAAAAGTGAATTTTAGTACGCTGGAGTCGTTTTAAGACATAAATTTCTATAAACTCTTTTCCTGTCAACGATGGACCCGCTAAAATAATTCATGAGGCAAGTTATGAATATTTGTGTGTTTATAAGCTGTATATCAACTAAACTCACATAGCCTGTGGCAACTGCTTTGGATTATATAAAAACAAAAAATATCCGCAAAGGAATAAAAAAAATATCCAAAATCCATTTCCACATGCTGTATAGTGCAGCGTGAATGATAGGCAATCTAACAACATTAGATTACTGATTGACGGGCAAGTCTTTAGGGCTCAGCCGAAAGTAAGGGAACAAAACACCTTGAAAACCACTTTTCCCCCCTCGAAAAATATATACACTTACAAAATACAATTATTCACACTTTACTCATAACCTGAATAGTTGGGTTCTATTTAAACTTTATTGAGAACAGATTATTCCCTAATAAAAAATACGAATACGTTTTCTCTACAGACAGTGTTTTGTGGTTTAGCCAAGCCAAGTCAGAGTGATGAGCTCCTTCACACAGACTTTAATTTTCAAATAATTGATCCTTTTCTACAGGGACAGGAACACATTTTATACTTTCACATGCACAGCAAACATGTAGTGTTTTCATTTTTGTTTGTGAAGAACATGTTTCAATTTCGATAAAGTCTACTAAACGAGTACATTAACATAAACCTGTATACAACGATACATGTGCTAGATGATAATGTATGTATTGATAACTAACTCACTTTCATTGATAATTAGCTGAGACTTACCACAAACATTAGGACGAGTCTACAATCTAAAGAGTTTCCCTGAGCCTATCTGTGCACACACCTGTTAAAACTGGATTTTTCCTGATTTGAAAGTCTTACATTAAAAAGAAACATCTGCTAAATAAATAATATAAATAAATAAATGTAGAACTACTCCAGGTTCCCTGGTGAGTCTCTATTAATTTACAGCATGAAGCACTGAGAGTTTACATTACTGCTACCCAGGAAGCTGGGATCACATTGTTTAAATAATAGGAGATGTGTTCACAAAGCTTGTTTAGTGAGGTCAGACTCACATATTTAATGTTCTTCTGCAAGCTCATCTAAAGACTAAGAAAGTAAACATATGATAGTGTATTCTTGATTGATTAATCAGTAAGAGTCCCTGTATAATTTTTAAAGTTAATTGCAATGACACCTGCATAATCCTGTACCTAGCAGCTATGAAGTATTTAAAACGGTAGACTATCTATGTAACACTATAATAATGAAGAGGTAAATGCAGTGTGAACAGGACTTGAGATTTGCATAACACTATGTGACTATTAGTGCTTTGTGCAATTCATCTTATATAAGTCAAGGTGCTTGTGCTCATTTTAAATATTCTCATTATAATGGAATATAGCATAATGCTCTTCATTATGTTCTGTCCATCTTGGCATTCACACACAATGCTTGACTTCGAAAAGATGCAGTGACAGACGTCAACTCCATTTAAGGTGCCATTAAAAGTCGTGGTCCAGCAGAGGACCTGGCAACATCTAAAATTGGGTAAAAATATGTTTATTCAAGCAGTTCTGGTTTAATCTAGCAATGTAAAACAGGAAAAAAAAGTCTACATACTGTACAAAACCTGCAACTTAACATTATTGTACAAACCCATATAGAACCTAATTGCTTAATGTCACAGAAATGCTCAAACAAAGCCATAAAGCTACAGGTCATGCTTAGATGGGATCGATCCATCTGCGTAGATGTAATGTTAATTATTACCTACCCGAAAAGTAAAACCCGTCATATATTTTTCATATGATAATAGCCCTAGCGATGACTATGTAGGTTTTTCCACATTCTCAACTCTAGTGTGATCTCAAGATGATAGAAAATCAAAGGGCCTTCTTTTTCAGAAAACTTGTCAGAATTAGGTATGATCAATGGCATCAAATAAAACAATCCTACAATGCTGAAAATTGTGAAATTTAGTTGAGTAAAACCAATTACTAAGTTGTTCAGAGTTTGCAGGTGATTCATCGACTATATAGGTGGTTTATGTCTCTTCATGATGGATCGTAGAGCTCAAAAATATGCAGAATTCCTTGTCTATTATTAATATTGATAGCTTTGAGCTGTACTGTAAGTAAATCACATACAGGAGATGGAGCACTTCTGCAAAAATGAATAAATCCAACCCTGCACACTACATTGCATATGGCGACATTGATTGCAAAAGTGTGCAACAGGTTCATAGCTTCTGTAGTCATAGTTAGGTTATGGAGCCCCTTAAGGAACATGTATACAGCACTATATACACTGATCAGCCATAACATTAAAACCACCTAGGTTTAGGTTATGGCCCCTTAAAGTGTGGCTCCAAAGGGGCTCTGATGGAGTGCTGTGGTTACGTTGGCAGGAGATCCACTGAGTGCCCTGGGTTGCAGGATGGGGTCTCTGTGGATCGGACTACTTTGTCCGGCACTTCCCATGGATGCTGCTCGATCTGACAGAGTTCTGAGAAGTTTGGAGATGTCAGTGGCCTTGGACTCATTGCCTGCTGTGTCTCATGTGCGATGGGCTGTGGTGCACTGGGTGCTCTGGAGCTTTTCATTCCTGGCCATCAGGAATTTTTTGCTGTGTTTTGTGCTGCATTGGGTTTTCTGCGGTATCAGACCAGACAGGTTGGCCATTGGTTCCCACGGGCATGGGTGAGCTGTGGGTGCCCATAATCCTGTCACCAATTTGCTAGTGTATAATTGGTGACCAATGTTCATCTGACAATGGTGTTGATGTTATGGCTGATCATTGTATAATATAGAAGATATTTTAAAGCATGTGATATCCTGTCAAGCAACCAAAAACCAACAATAATTTCAAGGTGGGACAATCTGCCCCTTCCCCCTTATGTTCATAAATGTGGGAAAGCCCCCTACGGTGGATATTTGCATCAGAACTAAGCTCCCATGGGACCACATGTGAACTGGCGATTGGGAAGTTTGGGAATTTTCTTAATGGGCTGGTCTTGTAAGGGCACTTCTTTTTAAAATACAGAAAAGTGTCCAAGATAATGGATTTATCCATGTGCAGACGATTGTCACTATGACAGTGGTGAAGATTCCAAATCCTCAAAGGGGAGAGAGCAGGGAGCAGGTGCTGTCTCGTGCTTATATGCTATGTGTTGTCGACTAGTTAAATGAACTAACAGAACGAAATGTTTTTGTTGGCTTCAATGCTAGAGTTCCACTGCAGGTTTAACTAAACAAACATCTTCTTACAAAAAAAAGAATTTTACAAAAAAAAATCTTCAAAGTGTTTGTAATCTTCAAAGTGTCATCAACTTAGATTGTAAATTGCTAAACTAAAATTATAATTTTGTTTTCTTCTAGACTACACTTTTTGCGTATTATAACATATAGGGCATGTAACAGTCGATAGCCAGCTCAGCAATAACATACTTTTTGAACAATGTACTAACACAAATATCTAATAATATCTAAACAAACAGATGAAGTTCTTAGGAAAGGAGAATAACAGAGGGGCTATAAGGAACCTGCACAGATCCAACATGCACTATGGAATGTTATTCTGTGACTGTGAAGTACATTTGAGCACAAAACATTTACATTTGTTGTTTGCATTTGTTGTTGCATTCTTATAAAATATAGAATGAATGGCAGATATATTCCATAATACACCACATATGTATTTGCCTGTGTTAAGGCTGGACTATTCATCATGAATTTAATGAAGGCAACAATAATTAATGCTTATGCTGGACAGCCCAAATGACGTCTGTTGCATGCATTATTAACAAACAGATGAACCTGAGTCAGACTGGGAAAGAGGAAGCCTTTAGAGAAATCTCTATGGAGTCCCATATTTTACTTCAAGCTAACACAGGTCTCAGTGGTCCCCCAAAATGTGTTAATGATCAAGCTGATATACCCATTAAATGATGTATTTTTATACCCTAAACTCCCTCTGTTCCAATCCTTGCTCAACACGTCATTTCAGTTTCTGTTTAAATGAGCTACTGCCGAGACCAGAGAGCTACTACTCACCAGAGAACTGCAGGGCTGAGCAACAAGGGGAGGGGATCACTTATATGAGGTCACATTAGGGGAAATCTAAATAACTTGTTTAAGCTCTGGTCAGTACAAAAATGGAAAAAGAAGAAAAAAACGAAATAAACTAAAAAAATTTATTTGGTCAGAACTCCTTTGGAAGCAGGCAGGAACAGGAGCAGGAACAGTCTCATATACACCTTTATACCATGGAGGTGACCTACATTTTTTCATTCCTTTATTCATATTGATGATATTCAGGTTTCTATGTGTGTACAAATGTACATGTGTAGGTACCAGGGGTATAATACAGTTATACCCCGCATAGTCAAATTTGCACTGGATGTTCAGTTCGGTGTGTGTTATGAACCGAGTGAATACAGTCTAGCTTTAACTTGTCTTGGGGGATCATTTTAGAGCTATGGAATTTGTACAGGCTTGAAATGTCAGATGCACAATTTTAGTAAAAAAAATATTATTCAGCATTCCATCCTAAGCACTAATTTGCTGATAGGAATTATGTTACTTCTACAGAGCTTACCACTGTCTACATGTGTGTGCAAATTTATACATTAAATTCATAATAAACCAAAAAATAAAAAAAATTTAAATGCTGAATGCAGAATAAATTGTATTTGCCAATCCATTCCTTTTTGATTATAAATTCAAATGAACAAATTGGATCCAGGCCTGAATGTTAACATACCTTCTGGAGTCACCTTCTTCCATGGGTTGGGTGGGTACATAAAGGCAGCATTTTGGATCTGGTCATGGATGTCCTCATCTTCATTGAATGGAAATGTTCCACTGAGGCTGACGTAGATGATGACGCCAACACTCCACATGTCTAGTGAGCGGTTGTAGCCCTTGTTCCTCAGCACCTCAGGTGCCAGGTAGGCTGGCGTGCCCACCACTGAACGCCTGAAAGACTTCTCGCCAATAATCCGGGCAAACCCGAAATCGCACAGTTTTACCTGTGTAAAAGATAGAAGTGTGGTCGCTGAGTGCCAAGACCTTGATGTTGGAAGCAGACAGCCCCTTTAACCTGACTGTGGTACAACAAATAGCATCTGTTATTTCTCCCCAACCCCCTTTTCCCACCACAGACACTATAATGAGCAGTTGCCAGAGACAGTGTTAAACTCAAATGAAATTATCATGCAGTTAAAAGCAGTTACAGTACAACTCTCCTGCTGATTCTCTTCTTCACATTTTACATGCACAGAGAAAGCAATGCTCTTTGAGGGCCATCACAGAACCACTGCTGCTGAGCTGAAATCATAGCAAAGTGCAAATGACAACTATTTTAGCTATTCTGTTTTCATGGGGTTTTTTTTGTGCTTGTTCTCGAAAATATTTGTTGTAAATAATGCAAGAGAGATTTGGTTTAGTATTCCTCTGAGATGTTTGCTGGTGCCCAAACACAGTGAGTCATTCGTTCTGCTCGAGTGCTTCCAGAGCAAGCTTCACACGCTAGACGGGTAAAACAATGAGGAGATAATTTAGCAGTCTTTCAGCGCAGAGATGCAGGCACACGCTCTGTGTGCCGAACGCAGAATAAACTGTAATTATCATCGCTTATTGTTATTCTTTTGCTTTGGTAAAAGCAGATTAATTTATGTGTATTTTACAGTTTTCTCCCCTCGTTTTCTGAATGGTTTTCTGTCAGCATGTTACTCACTTGTGGAAAGGAGTCAGCAGACGCTAGTAAGACATTCTCAGGTTTAAGGTCACAGTGTACAATGTTCTTGAAGTGAAGATGGCGTAGTGCGACAAGGATCTGTCCAAAAACAAACCGTGGCTTTAGTGGAGACTTTCACACTTTTTCATACACTCACTGTTATGAGATTTGAGTTTACAGTGGAGCAGTGGGACCATTCACCTCTGTCTATGGTGTTTGACGCTGCGTTAACTCGGTATGTGTCTAAGAGACTTACCTGTGTGACAAGAAACTTTGTGATGCGTTCCGGCAGCCTCCCTTTCTCACTGGACAGGATCATCTCTAACATGTCACCATGGAGCTTCTCCATGACAACAAATACACGCTCTGGTGTCTCAAACATGCACTCAAGGTTCACCACCCCAGGGTGGTGAAGATTCTACAGAATACAGAGACAATTCTCAGATTAAATATAACAGTATTGATTTTCACTGCACATTTGTGTTTTTAAATATACAGTATATGTACACAATGAAACCTCGGGTTGCGAGAAACGCGGTTTGCGAGTGTTCCGCAAGACGAGCACGGATTTGCAATAAATTTTTACTTAGAAAACAAACAAGTCTTGGTTTACTAGTACCGAGTATCATGTATCACGCATGCATTTCTTGTTTTGATGCCGAGCGTCATGTGATCACAACTGAGCCAACGTTTTTTCTCTCTCTCTTGCGCTGCGGAATTGTGGGTAATCGTCTCCCCTGCTCGGTCTTAGTGCGCGTCTCTTACTGGTATAAT
>JAOVVA010000002.1:6365836-6394618 GCA_028565275.1 Leiocassis micropogon | reverse complement strand
TCTATTTGTTATATTTGAACGATAAATACACGTTCTACAGTCAATAAATAACCATTCTTTATAATCCTGATCTCAATATTGAGCAAAAGAATCATGATTATAATTTTTTGCCATAATCATTCAACCCTTAGAGAAAGCCTGGCTAGCTAAATATGAAGAAATGAGGGATGGCTCAAAATTTTATAGAATCAGTGCTTTGCTACTTACTACTGATTTAATTTTTTTGGCAAGCCCTGTGATGTCGTACAGTGGTAAATAAAAACTGGTAAATGACTTGAGGAGGAACTATTGAAAAGTGATTCCTACATATAGGAATATATTCCTATATATTTCATCATTTTTTGTTCTCAAGTACAATCCAAATAGTGTAACAGCCACTAGCTTTAGTCACCTTCACTTCATTTTTTAAAATACAATAAAATGCACACACAATGTTGTTAAGCTTCTTTATTAAATAACAATAATTAGTTGGCCATAATATCTCTTAGAAGGTTAGATACACTCTTTACCTGTACAGAGAACAAAGCCCGAAAGTCTTTTCTCACAGCGAGACCAACACAACAGGCCATATTCCCGTACTGATCAAGCGATGGAGCACACACAAACCATCAAGCAGTCAGAGCCATGGCTAACCATGTTGAGTCTGCAGGCTAGCAGGTGCTTGCTGTGCTGTGACAACCACTGGTCAATACTGTTGGAGCATTGTGCTTTTGTTTTTCTACCTCCCTTTGTGCCTATAAGGGCAAAAAAGCCTAACCGTTTTGCCAATGGCAAGCATGGGGCCACATTCAAGGCCTAACAGAAAGGGCAAACAGATTCTCTCCAAGCTCTGTGAATACTCATGCCATTTGATGGTCAAAAACTATGGCTATATTCTTAGAAATACAAGTGGCTGTAATTTGTATTTGCTCATTATTTATTGTGGCATATTAGTCATGTTTTGCTGATCTGACAGAGCCATCGGTTCCTAACAAACTTTAAAGATTCTGAGTTCACCTATTGCATGATCAGTCGCAAGATCAGTAATCTTGTAAGCAATCTTGCTTGGTAAAGACAACTTCCTTTATTCACGGGTTTGGCATACAAAATGCAGTCTAAATATCTTTAAAAATTGTACTACTTCTATGCACATGATGACTATTCTTGGATCGTTCATGCCTACAGGTGCCAACCTTGAGCTCCACAGAACGACACTGCTTGCATACATTAGCATTTCGTTAATACTGGGGGGGGTAACCTGGATAAAGAGTATGGTATCATCTAAGGCAAAGACGACACACTATATCTAATTAATGCACTCTTTTAGGCCTGCTAAGATTCTCATTGTCACCTTAATAGCTGTATGTTCACACGTTATTAGTGAGTGTTTTGCAGCTCTCCTCTTCAGCGCCAGCATGCCCACTAACTAACCCTTGGCACAGCAAGCTCGCACTCAAGCACCGCACAGGTTCTACTGGGCTTTGAGGTGCTATGGCAGATCATTAAAATTACATGACGGGCTTAGCAGGTGGTATGCCTTTAAATTGACATTAATTCAGATATTTCACTGATGATGAGCTTTATTGAGCTCCTTTGCACAGTATGTGGTGTAACAATCGTTAAACAAAACGAATGCCAAATTTAGCTGCAAAGGCAAGGAGGGAAAAGTTGTACAACTTTCTACCGTATCAGTGACTACACAAACGCTGACAAATATTACCTGCATAATTATCCCTAACAACACAGAATCCACACTGGTTCTCCGTCACACATGGATGATTAATAGACATTCAGAGAAATGAATCACAACTTTTGCACAGACGTCTCTTTTGTTTCAGGCTATTGGCTGATCTATTTTCAGTGCTTTTGTGAGATAAAAAACTCAGCAAATATATGCAGGAGCTCTGCATTTTGGTTTGTGAAATCTCAGCACGTTTCTTGTGAAGAGATAATTGTGTTTTGCAGGTCTTGCCTAAACAACCATGGAAATGAGGTAACCTTTCAGCGAAGCACATTAACACTGAGAGAAACCGCTGCATATTTTTGGCCATTTCACCTAACTGCAATATGCAATGTTTACTTTATTACCAAAAGCAATTAAAAAGATTCCTTTTGTTGGCCCTCCTGCTTTTCTCGGTGTGAAACAGAAAGAGTCCTTGTTGCAGCGCTGTTGAATTAGTGAAGACAAAGGATGCTCAGACACTCTCTTTGATGTGTAACAGCCTTCTCAAATATTTTGCATCATACGTGCCATATAAAAGACGGTAACAGTCCATGTTGAGGCCAAAAAGAGCTTTTGTGATAATCTCCCGTGTCTTTTCAGGGATCAGAGGAGCTAAGGGAGGAATCATGACCCTCCAAGATAGACAAGCTGTCTGTGCATGTGTAAATACAGATGCAAAGAATACAAACACACGGTATCACATCTATCGATGCTAATGAAGGCAGCTCTTTCAGTGATCTCTAAAACAGCTGCTCCACAATGGCCTCTGTACAGTACTCATCTCCTGCCAGTGTGTGTGTGTGTGTGTGTGTGTGTGTGTGTGTGTGTGTGCATGTCTGCGTGTATGAGTGCATGACCTCGCTGCACATGGCTCTCGTCACCATAATGGCACTCAGATGAGTACTTCACAGGCAATCATAATCAGTTGCCAAGCAACTACAGGGACCACTCTCCTGCTCACGCAAAAAGACCAGTGTTGCTAAGATGACCATATAAGCTAATATCACCAATTCACAGCTACAATCTCTGGTGACGTGAATATATAATTTGCTCTAATACCTACGTCTTTCAAAAACGACAGTATGAAACGCAGCCCATTCAGGTTTTGCACAATGCTTAATGGTAGAATATGACTCTCTTTTATAGGAATGAATGAAAAGGCTCTGTCAGCACAGAACCATTGTTATTAAAGCTTGGGCCTTGGAGATAACATGGTTTAAACTCATGCCAGGTACAGATAGCAGTGCTGAAAAAAAAAAAGCGTTGAGTTACCAAATTATGGAAATGGTGCAGGTTTTAGTACCGTTACTATTTGTACTTAACCTTCAATGAAGTCACTGAACTCCTGTACGCTGCCAAAAATATGTTGTATTTTTACTAGAAGGCAGTGTTTAGCATAGTGTTGCTCTTAAAATGATACCGTCGCAATAACGTATATATTCCAATATTTTATGTTTCCATATTAATGTCAAGCAAATGCAGTATGACCTTGGGACAAGGGCAGATAAAACCCTTGCAACTCAGTGTATGTGTTTAACTATACACTCTCACTCACTCACTCATCGTCTATACCGCTTTATCCTGTATTCAGGGTACACTCTGGACAGGGTGCCAATCGATCGCAGGGCACACACACATACACACACTCACACACCCATTCACACACTACGGGTAATTTGGGAACACCAATCAGCCTAACCTACATGTTTTTGGACTGTGGGAGGAAACCGGAGTACCCAGAGGAAACCCACCAAGCACAGGGAAAACATGCAAACTCGAACCCGGACCCTGGAGGTGCAAGGCGACGGTGCTAACCACTACACTACCGTGCCGCCGTTTAAATATACAATTCATTAAAATTAAGATTCAAATAAACTTTGGCGTTAAGGATGTTCTCTCCTTTCATACTGAGTGCTAACAATGATGTGGATATACAGTAAATATGCCAGGCGCACTGGTGACACCAAAAAAACTAAACCAAATTGAATGAAAGGCACCAGCAACTGCTCTGCTCCTTTACCAGCCGTGGACTGAGCAATAAGAATGGTTAGCGCTTAGCATGAGGAGTGCCGCTACCCCACTGATTAATAAGAACGCTAGCAAGTGGTAATGCAAAAAGGTGCAAACTTGAAACAAAGGCGCCATCACTTTAATTAAACCTGATAATCCTGAGCTCTAATGGATTCACAGTCTATTAAGCATCCCCTTGATAGCACTAAGGACTTTTGTCAGTGTGAGAAAGAACATGGTTGAGGGAGATTTCGGTTTTGGCTACTCCAGATCAAAATGGAAATTTTGAAGCTTGAAGGATTGGAATCTGATTTTGGTTCTGAACTGCATTCTTTTACTGCCTCTTGTGCCTCTAAATACTCAAGACTATCTCAGATTAATTGTGTTTAGAAATACTGGGGTTAGGATCAGATGGACTGGTTGATGAACTAAAGTGTTTCATTTCTAATGTGTTTTGGGTCAGTCAATGTAAAGTCAATGTAAGCTATGACTGTTGCTGCACATTTAAGAAAATTAAACATATCTTGTGCCTCTTGGACAAATACTGTAGGTATCTTGCAAAAAAAAAATCAGGGAATTCCTGCATGTCTTACATATTTCCGATAAGCCAGTTTAATGTAGTTGGTGAAAAAACATCCTGAGCTAATATCCTGATTATCTTTCACTGACGCTTATGTGACATGAATTACTGATGTTTAAAGCTTAATATATGTGAATAGTAACTGTTTACATGCCATACATGACCTGTATGTGAAGTAACTTAAGGCATACACTGTTTGTGGGGCTTGTATCTTATTTGATTAATTCCTTTAAAACAATGCAATAAGTCTGTTTATCTCTAAAATCTTTTCCAAATCATTTCACACTGTTCACACTATAAATGTCATAGACTTAGTAGAGCATTATCTATGAGTATTTCTCAATAGCCATCTACCAAGCTGCACTATATGGCACAAAGTAGACATATACAGTATCAACACCTGATCATCACACCCATATGTGGGCCGTCCACAAACAGCTGTTGTATAAGGTGTGCTGTAACTTTTGAATTTCCCTAAAATGTCCATGTGTCCGTGAAGACATGGTTCAACAAGATTGGTATGTAAGAACATGAGTGGCCTGCACTGTCCTGACCTTAATCCCATTATACAGCTTTAGCATGAATTGGAATGCCAAATGCACCCCGGGCCTCCTCGCTTGGCCTCACCGATGCTTTTGTGGATGAACAGCCAAACGCCCACAGCCACACTCCAAATCTATTATAACAGGAAAGAGAGACTAAATCTAGAATTTGCACTTCAAAAAGCAGTGGAATGGTCAGGTGACCACAAACCTTCAGCCACATAGTGTAAATTTATTATCCAATTATAAACAATCTGCTGATTTTCATTTAAATTACAATCACCTTCAAAGTATTTGAATGGCAAGACCTATTCTTTTGGTTTCACTATACACTGAAAACATCTGGGTTTGAGATCAAAGAATGAATATGTAATATTAGATTAGATACTGTATGAAAAATTAAATCAACGTGTGTTAGACAACTTAGAGCATGACACTTTTTTCAAATCCATCCAGGTTTCAAGTTATTAAAAGGTGTTTATTGTTGCCTGGGTGTGAGATTGATTGTTTAGACAACAAATATCTCTGAATATCTTCTCTTGGTTTCACCTGTGAGCCCTGCATTTGTTATAAAGGATAAACCATCGTGAAGACCAGATACATGCCTTTAGGAGAAATCCTAGACATTTTAAGTGAATAAAACGTGGGAAATCCAACAACATAGATGATAAAAATAAAAAAAATGTAAAAAATACTGGCGTGGTAAGAACCAGACATCAAACAGGTCAGGCAAAGAAACTATTAGCAGTTTATAATAGAAACTGTGTGACTGTGTGAAAAAATACCCCAAAACAACAGTGAGTGACAGCCTAAAACATACCGCTAACACGATAAAGGACAACAAGAAAAAATGAGAAATATTGGCCAAGTCAATCACCAGACTTTAACCCACCCCAATAGAACCAACAACTGAGAGAAGCTGGTGTACAAGCCAGGAAAAGCATCACAAAGGAAAAATGCAACAGTTTGGTTATGTCAGTGAATTACTACCTTGATACAGTTATTGTAAGCAAGGTACAGGCAATAAAATATTAAGTAAATCAAATGTTTAATTTATTTTAATTCATATTATGATTATCTGTTTCAATATTTTTGCTCACCTAAATATTATATGGTCTGCCCCTAAAGGTACCAAGTTCCAAATCCAGTGGAGAATATCAATAATTGTAAAATAACTACAGGGAACCTGTAGGTACAAAGGTACAGTATAGTATTGTGTACTTAAGTACTAAGCTTAAAATGCCCACATCAAATCATTTTATTTGTACCTAATTAACTACCTCATTTACACACACGAAAATATTACATTTGCTCTCAGAAGTGTACAGTACCAGTCAAACATTTGGAAGCAAGTTTAGATTTATTTTCTACATTCTAGAACAATACTGGAGATTTCCAAACTATAAAATAACGCATATGTATTTGGGTGATTAAGTAATAACAACAGTAACAACAGTCATTTTAAAACACGATGATCAGTTGTTCTGGAACAGTTCTTGCAAGAACAGTATTGTAAAGCTATAACTAAGCACATGCAAAACCCATAAAGCATCATGATGAAACTCGCTCTCAGGAAGACCTTCACAAGAAAGCAAGATCAAAACAAACCTCTGCTGCAAAGGAGAAGTTCATTTAGAGGCAATATTGTGCTTGAAATGAATTCTAAAACTGGTCTTTTTCAAGGAAAGATGATTATCCAACATAGTCTGATGAATCTGCTGCACAAGTTTTAATTTATTTTAGATAGACTTCAACATAGATTCAAAGTTATAAAGTGTCAAATATACTGTATGCATACAGTGCACCTAATATTTGGTTGAATGTCACTTAGCAAGCTTGACCTTCAGCAGACACTCTTGGTAGCTATGAACAAGCTTCTGGCAGAATTCTCATTGGCAGAATTAGTACTGTTCAATTAAATTTGTTGGCTTTCTGGCACATATCTGGTCCACAAAATTTTAATAGGGTTAAGACTCCAAAAGCTGTAAGTTACAGTAGCCCGCTTTATCCATTCCGCAACCAGTGTTGATGTGCATTGGGGTCATTGTCTTGTTGAAACACTCAATTTTATCCAAGTTTCAACTACCTAACCTTGGCAAAAATGGCTACAACCCACAAAAACATGCACTTATGCATTATCAACTATCTAAACTGATCTTGGAACGGTAGCTCTTTAGAAATCCATCCAATATGATCCTCCTTCTCTGAGCTCTTTGGACTTTCCCAATGTTATGTGTTTCATCCAATCTAGTGAGTGCTGTCAAACAAACCATTTTAATCTTGGCACAGAGAACCTACCAGCTGTGGGCAATCATGATCACTAACAAGTACTTCATAGGTAAAAAAATACAGCTTAGTGTAAAAGTTTGCACATGCTTAGAATACAATTTTGAAAAAACAGGTCATTTAGTCATTTGATGCACAGATGTTCCTTCGTTAACACAAATTTAAAAAATGTGAGAAATATTCTCTCAATATACATGTATACTTTACCGTTGCCTTTATTACTGCGTGAGTACATCTTTTCAAAATTTCTAGGGCCTGCTAGTCCGTTAAAAATCTTGGTTACAACTTAACCAAGATACTCATATTTTCCTCATACTCATATTTTAGCCCATATCTGTGGGCTAACAAAACATTATAAAACCTGGATACCCTGAGAAGTTTTGGCTCTGCCAGTTTGCTAAAAGGGAAAAACCAGTTGTTGATAGAGTAACAATATTATGGGGGGAAAGAACAATGTTTTGACTCTGCCTTCAGTAAAAAGGAAAGGTACTCATCTTCTGACACTTGTTACTGCTATCCAGCAGGGAAAAGACATTGTGCAGAGTTAAAACTTTGGCCAGACAGTTGGCATACACACACTTCCTCTCCCTAGCAGCCAAGCATTTCTTGGAGAGATTACAACACGCTTATACACCCTGCTTTTGTGGCTTCTTGAGGTTTAAGTGAGGGTCCCAGAGTACAGAAACACACTATGTGCTTTCTCTAGCCTCCATTTGGGGTCTGAGTTGCAAAATACTGGAGTGTGTCTCTTTGCGTTTGCAGCTGAGGCTGCGATACAATGGACAAGTGCTGCATTGACTTCAGATGATAAAATAAAAGTCAATGAGTGGCTGAGGTCAGGCCTTGTTTGTCTGACATGCTAAACAACAGAAATCCACGAGATCCAAGGTACATTTCATGACTTTTAATCAAAAGACAAAGATCGACTGGTAACGTAAGCAAACTCAAATAATAACGATCTAATTAAAGGGACAAACAAACTAAGGAACCGGTAAACAAAAAAAATGACCACCCACTCATCCACTCTGGTGAACAGGTGTGTATATGAATCCCTGTGACCTAATCACCATGGTTACAAAGCCACAATGATAAAGACAATTATAAATGATGACAAATATTTTCAATCTAATTAATTCATGGCTCCTTTAAGGGCATTCAAGGATATTTTCCGTTTTTTTATTCTTTCTGATTGTCATACTTCTCAGTAAACTTGAATATGTCTGTTAATGTGACTGTAGTCAGGTCATGTGAATAGTGCAATGGCTGGCTGTATCTTCACACACTGTTATCACCTATCAGTTTTTCTGCTCCATGCCGTAATACATGTATCATTATTGCAGAGCTGAAGACAGGTGTAACCCAATGTGTGGGCAGAGTGAGCTACTACAATACCAAGGCAGGTCCATCTGTCTGTGGTCGAAATACAGTAAGCAACGTAGGTGGTCTTACACTGTACAGTAAATGTCCATACATGGCCTTTCTAACTGCATCCGGCAATGAAAAAAACATTGAAGACATTACAAACACATAGATGCATGCTGCTCCATGCTCCGACAATGAAACAGTGACAATGAAACACCATTTTCTGTGTCTCGTCTGTACAGCAATGTCACCGTCATTTTCATGCACAGAAATCAACATGTGACTGTTTAATGTGATAAGAGCTCTGAGCTCTTATACTCCTGAGACCCTCGCTATTTGAGAAAGTGTCTACAAGGTGCTAAAGGATTTAAGGTTAAATCTGTTGTTCGAAGCCCTTCTCCATTTTCTTTCAATATATTAAACACATCCGTCTATTTTTCCCAAACACAAGCTGACAACCTCAGGCCTTGAAAAAAAGGTGTTCCTTGTTCAGCCGTACATGATTACAGTTATCAAAATGCTGTGGCACAATCTAACACCTATACTTCTAAAAACAGAGTGTAAACAGAGTGAAACTGTTAAAAAGTAAAACAAAACAATAACAAATAAACAGATTGCAGGGAAGTAACAAATATGGAAATAAAAAAAGGCATCACTTTCTGCTGACCTGCAGTAAAATAAGAAATAATAACCAATTAATAGCAAACCTTTCCACAGCAGGAAACGTTACATTAAATGCCGACTAGTTTAAGAGTGTTTTACATCAATATGATAACCTGTAATTACACATTATTCATTCTTTCATCTTCTATACCGCTTATCCTGTCGCGGGGGAGGAGGGGTGGGTGGTGCCTAGAGCCTATCCCAGGAGCCTTTGGGCAGCCTGGACCGGGTGCCAATCCATCGCAGGGCACACACAAACACATACACACTATGGACAATTTGGGAACGCCAATTAACCTAATCTGCCAGTCTTTGGACTGTGGGAGAAAACCAGAGCGCCCGGATGAAACCCACCACGGGAAGAACATGCAAACTCCATGCACACAGACCCTGGAGGAGCGAGGCCACAGTGCTAACTAATTTAACACTAATTTTAATTTATTTTGTCAGGAATAAAACATGCCAGGAGCATGCTCTTATATAATGATCAACAGCACACTTATCAATCTATAGTGGAGTACTCGTCTCATAACAGAACATCTAAAAAGTGTTGACTCCTTTCCTATCCCTGTATGCCAGTAATAACAATTTTTACATTGTAGATGAATTTTCCATGCTTTTAAATTATTAATAGACACAGTTCATGTTATGGAATGTCTGCAGACAAGTTAGTTCTTATTATCACAAAGCAGCTATAAACAGCTGTTCCCTCACAAGCCACTTTTTTAAAAATATACTGAAATAGCAATAATAATAGAATCGCAATACAAAACAAGTCAACACCTAGGTATCACGATAGTATCGTATCGTATGGGCTCTTGTGATACCGATCCCTACGGTAAACTATTGTTCATACTGAAGACACTTGCTGTCAGATGTCCATAGAAAAGAAAGATCAGTGTCAGGGAAATATAGTCTGCATGTTACATTGAATATTGAAGCACATCCTTCAGTTTCCATTGCAGCGTTAAATAAATAAGCAGGAAACTTTTTAAGCATTGTGTTGTGTTTGTTCTTGTACTCTGCTCTAGACTAGACCAGATTTTGATTCAAATGCATCCCACAGCCCTCTTACTGATATCCATTTTTGACATTGTATTTTTCTGGCCTATTTTTCATTCAGGGTTTATAACTCACTGTATGAAGTCTGCAGCACCATGATTATAGGCTAGGCTTGGTTCAGTTATGAATGATGTAAGAGATACATACAGTATATAGTGCTTGTCTTAAGCAAGTATCTCAATCTTTGTCTCTTGACTCCTGTGCATTCATGTGGCTGTGCTTTAGCAATGTTTTCTTTCTAGGCAACCTTCTATACAGTCTTTGATTATGGAGGTATAAGTTATTTTTGCCTTATCTGTATATTACATAGAAGCTTTACCTCTTTAATGACACATTAACTGAGCTAGTTTGGAAAACTGGAGATATATATATGAAGATATATAGATATAATATGGAGATATGTATAATATTTTACATGTGTCACGTGTTAGATCACATGTTAGATCACATGTCCAGCGTACATTGTCACATGCCGTGTGCATCCCAGGATGTCCGGAAACAAGTGTAAAAGCAGCGGCAGTGAAGCTAGTGCTGCTAAAAAGCGCCAAGCAATAACAATAGAGACGAAGGTGAAAATAAATGAGAGAATGGAGCAATGTGAAAAGATGGCAGACATCGCTCATTCTTTTAACATTATTCATTCAATCACCGGTATGATTCTAAAAAACAAGGACAAGATCATGGAACATGTTAGATTTATATTGTGTACTAGTTTGCTAGTACCCAGACAATGTTTGTTGGACTTAGGAACAAACTGGACTTACGAACAAGCTCTCGGGACGTGACTCCTTTGTATGTTAGGGACTTACTGTACACCTCCTTATTATGTTCAGATCCATATAGTAAAGGAGACAATATTTAGTGCGGTTTAGCAAAACCATGTGCAATATCTATTAGTGACGTCATGTTAGGCCAGTGGTGGCTCAGTCTGTTAAGTCTGTGGGTTACAGGTTGGAACGTCAGGGGTTCAAGCCCCAGCACTGCCAGGCTTCTACTGTTGAGCCCTTGAGTACAGTTCTTCCCCAGCTTCCTAACTGGGATATGTGAAGATATCAAAAATCATTTCACTGTGCTGTAAGGTACATGTGACAATATCATTGTGTAATATTACTGGTCATTGTTGCTATGTAATTTCCACATCAGAATCTGGTTTCTGCTACTCTTATTGCTACCGGTTGCTGCATTCTACTTTGATGGTTGTTACATTCTACTTTTGTCTATCTAATGTCTAGTTTGTGGATTTTTTTTTTTTTTACTTTATTTATTACTTCACTTCATTGCACTTTTATATATTTTTTACTCTTTTTGCTCTTGGAGCAGTCTCTGGCACAAGAATTACCCATCTTATCTTATTTTAAAACATGTTTAAATGTAAATATTTGCAATATTTAATAAGCTAGATTGTTTATAAGATAAATCTGATGATCTATATGGGATTTGTGATTAGAGTTAAAGGATGCAAAAGGTTTGTTATTAAAGGTGAAAACAAATCACTGACTTGATGATGAAATGAACCTGGAAGCAACAGATCCACAGCTATGAGCCCTGGAGTGTCGGGATCATCAAGTCGTTTCGGTTCGGTGTTTAAACCGACACCATGATTCACTCCACTCAAAAAAAGTTAACGCTTCACTTGGTGCCCGACTCACTCGGTTACCATAAAGACTATGAATGTGAGAAGGCGGCGAGCATCAAAAGCTCGTCAGAAGACGAGACATAACGGTTACCTTCTGGTCGACGATGGAACACGCCATTTCCCGGACCTGCGCGAGGCTGAAGTCTCCGGAGTCGAGCAGCACGGGCTCGCGGCTCAAACCGATCTGCATGTGGAAGGAGACTCCGTGCGAGCCAGGCACGGGGCTCGGAGCACGGATCACCGGAGGGACACTCATGGGGAATCCGGGAAACGTGAAGCGCGGTCGCGGCGGGATTTACTCAACTAATCAGTCAGTGCGTTTCGTCAGGGCGCTCTCTGCTCTAATGAACGCCCACCTGCACGCGCGCCGAGCAAAACTTCCACTGGCCCCGAATTCCTGCCGGTGTGTCATCAAGGTAAATAACGAAGGAAAAATATTAATTACATTACATTTAGAGGTACTGATGGGGGGAAAAACGTTGGCCGTTGAAGGGCGATGATGATGATGATGATGATGGTGGTGATGATGATGATGATGATGGAGTCCTATAGACGTCAGATAGGCTTAATGTTGGGGTCTGATAGACACCGCCTCCCGACTGTTCCGGTGATTAAATTAGGAAGATCTGCGTGTGCAACACGTTTTCTAGGTTAAAAATAATTCTAAGAATGAGCACAGCTCCGATCAAATGTGTGCGTGAGCGTCCCTGAAGCAGCCTGTTATTTACAGTAAGTGCACTTTTAGTCACCTTTTCGGCATAAACCATATAAGGCCTTTTTTTGCGCACAGTCCAAGACGAGTTTGCTTTAGAGGGGGTTATTATGGGGAATATTCACCGAAGCCTGTTGCTTTACATGTGAGACCTGAGGGAGCCCAATTCAGGTGATTTCTCTGGGTTACATCTACATAAATAAATAAACGTTCTTGTCTGTACTTTCGTCAGAACTCACTCTTTCAGTGATATCTTTATATATTCATACATTCCATCCATCCACCTGGGAACCTCTGTAATGCCATTGGTGACCACTGTATTTAGTCCCATTTTTACGCCCGTGGTAGGACCTCCGGTGAACATTCACACACATGCATTCACATTCACACACTCCAGCAATTGGGGAATGCCAATTAGCCAATATGTCTTTGGACTGTGGGAGGAAACCGGAGGAAACCCACCAAATACAGGGAGAACACGCGAACTCCATGCACACAGACCCAAGGCGAGAATCGAACCCTTTGACCCTGTAGGTGCAAGGCGACAGTGCTAACCCCCGTCCCACCATTTCATACATTGGAGGACCTTAAACCAGTCTCAGGAAACTTTCAGTATGTCTGTCCAGCCAATTTGGCGTGATGCTGTGACAAAATCTAGCTGGACAGATATACAGAAATTAATGAAACTTTCACAGTACTTTGGTATTTTCCTGAAGTTTAACCTGTTCCTTAAATGAAATCAAAATGTTAAGTAGAAGGGAAGTTATGAGCAGTTTTTGGCAGATCCGGCACAAACCGGATGTTTTGACAGCGTACTGCACATGTGTCAAACTGTGGGCGCATCCCAAATCGACCGCTGGAGAGAATTTATTGAAACTTTTGCAGTACGAATAATCTTGCATATCTTGCATATACAGTATCACACTAAAAGGATTTATTGAAATTTATTTTAACAATAATAAGATTAATTAAATACGAACTTACACTTCCCCCATCATTCAACGAAATTTCAAAATTGTGTTCTAAATTTTGTGACTGATGTACTTATTTGATTAAAACTTTCCGGGTCAAATAAGTAATTCTAGTGATACTCAACCTTACAAAGTTTTATTTCTTTGTATTAATAAGTAAAAAGAGTTCTGCCGAAAGACAGTCAAACATGTACGTGGGGTTCAACCTAAAATAATAATATCTCTGAGTATATTAAAGCTGTTCAGCTTATTTTTAGCTTGAAGCTTTAAACTATTTCCATTAACTCTTCCTACTCTAACCTACTCTAGTTATTACTAAATCATTACATATTCTAATTTTGTAGTGTAGCAAGCCTTTAAATGGGAATTATTACAGCAAGCAGGAATGTGGAAACATTAAAACCCTATTTTGACCTGGTCATTTTATGCATCATGTGTATAAAATATAACCAACAGCATTTCAATGTAAGTAACTGAGCTATAATAATGGAGCAATACTATATTAACACGTAAATATTTGTTCACTTATGTTATTGTTTTCTATATACAATTGCAGTGAGCATGAAAATATTTTCTAATAAGTGCTTTCTAATATTCTCATGGACTACATTATTTAATAACGCTCAAATGGAAAAAAACCTTAAGAGCCGTATAAAAGAGCTTAATTGTCCCTAACAGTACAATTGTTTACGATGGTTGAAAGTTTATGAAACCACAACTAATCCTCCCTGGACCCTTGCACCATCCAAGACTATACAACTCATCCTCAGATTAAGAGGCCTTTCTAACATTCCTGAATTTGATACTGACCTGAGGAAATCTTAGGAAGATCATCAGGAAGTTTGTCAGACTTTACAATTAAAACCCAAATTTTGAAAGGTAGTCTCTAACTAAAAAAACATTGTAGTGAAAAAGTTATTTATAGGAGGATCATGCCTCATAATCAACCACAGATTCTACTTCTCAGACAAAAAAAAATCCTACAATTTGCTAGTATTTAATTACAACCCTTTCTGAACTAGAAATGAATAATTATAGTCTGTAGGATTTTTATGTCTGGCGGTCTTGCTTTCATTCCAGGTTTTTACTTTTTGGAATTAATGTAAGTCCTGGCAGACTCGCCCTTGCTTCTTCAGGTGTACACTACTGCAAACTTGCCCATCATGCAAGTCAGAGCAGTCTGAAAATAGAAATGCCAAAAAAACCACCATCCTAGTCAAAATCTCATTTATTCATTCATTCTTTCATTCTTCATCTTCTGTAAATATTTTGTCCTGGTCTAGCTTGTGGTTGGCCAAAAGTAAAAAAAAAAATGGTTGTGTTTAGCCATGTTTATTTTGTATTCTTCTAATCACAGCTTTTATTTTGTCATATGCTGCTAAGAGTCCAGATGGATCACACAAACTGTCTCATGATTAAGTTTCAACTATTGTACTTTTATTATGTTGAATGTTTTAATTAACTGAAAACATTGACAACTGGGGCTATACTTTTTTCATTTGTAACAAAAGTCAGGGGATTAAGAAAGTGCATCAGATTATTCACTGAATGAAATTGTGCAATGTTTTACATTTTATGGG
Organism: Leiocassis micropogon; assembly: GCA_028565275.1. Taxonomy (NCBI): domain Eukaryota; kingdom Metazoa; phylum Chordata; class Actinopteri; order Siluriformes; family Bagridae; genus Leiocassis; species Leiocassis micropogon. The sequence goes on along the minus strand of JAOVVA010000002.1, from coordinate 6,379,512 downwards.
TTTTTCATTTTATTGCTGTTTTTCCAACAATACCTTCCTCTGCTATAATATTTTATATCATGTTCTGATACAAAGCAGCATGGTGGGTTAGCGGTTAGCAATGTTGCCTAACACCTTTAGGGTCGAGGGTTTGATTCCTGCCTCGGATCTGTGTGCTTGGAGGTTGCATGTTTTTCCCGTGTTTGATGGGTTTTCCCCGGGTGCTCTGGTTTCCTCCCACAGTCCAAAGGCATGCAGATTAGGCTAATTGGTGTTCCCAAATTGCCTGTAGTGTGTGGTGTGTGCATGTGTGCCCTACAATGGATTGACACCCTGTCCGGGGTGAACCCCGCCTTGTGGCCGAAGTTTCCTGGGATGGGCTCCAGGGTTCCTGCGACCCTGCACTGTACTGTACTGTATATAGGATAAGCAGCAGAGAAGATAAATGAATGTTATAATACCGCTGCATTTTTACAAGACACAGCATCTGATGGATAGATTATCAGGTTGGTAGATTGATCTGAAGATAGATCTAATTGTCCCAAATCTGTTTCAGCATGACAGTGCCCCATGGCACAAAACAAGGTTCATGACAACATGGTTTCCCAAGGATGCAGAACTTAAGTTAAGAAGAACTTATAGGGACCTGACCTTTGCCCTTTTTGGGATCCCAACATTTTGGTAAGGGTGACAGTATTCTCAACTATTAATATTTCCATCTTTATACTACACAGTGCCTTCTGTAGTTAAATACATAAATGTAATTGAACAAAATTGAAAACTTCATGGCAGGATGTGAGGTCTTTATTTCCTATTGTTTGTGTCATATTTTAATATACAGTATATACTATATATATATATCTCCTAAAATTTCTACTTTTCAACCCAAGCATATTATGTATACCTGTTCATTATACATAGATATAGATTAGCAAGAACATGTCTGGATAGCTTTCAATAATTGTAATTTTAGGCATGACTTTTTATCCTTTGTGTGTCATTCTTTTAAAAATCTATTTTGATTCATTTCTTCTTCTGGGAACTTTTTGCTCTGAATCCTCTTCCTGTTCAGATCGATTCAGACACTGCATGCTTCTCTTTGTTTGTGAAATAAGGGGATAAGAATCGACTGAAGTAAAGAATTTAGCCACAGTGGCATAAACAAGCATTTTGTTTCCACTGCAGGTGACTAACCTTTGTGGTGACTTGCATGTCCTGTCACGTTTTGATGCCTCAATGTCTTCTTAATGATGTGCAATTTCTGGCTTGACAAAGACAGCTAAAATTATTCCACTCATAAGACCGTAAAAATAACCTTTAAATCAATCCAAATTACCAAAGACGAGAAGTCAAAAGATTATCCATGCATGTCACACAGGAAAAAAAAAGACGAAAATGCAGCACTGGCAATGGCATGTGCCAAAGCACCCCTTTGATGGATAATAAGGTTTCTCTGTGTTAGGAGTTATTACGGGTCAGGACCCCTGGTGCATGTCATGATGACTTCTAATTGCAATTTACGATATAAGTGGGAGAGAGTTTTGGTAACTGGTCGAAATGGAAAAGGAATGATTAAAGACTTGTCAGAAATGACAAATTTTAGTTAAGCAGACCTTCCCTTTAATTCTGTCTCCCCCCCCTCTCTGTCTTTCTTTCTCTCCCTCTCTATCTATCTCTTTGCCTTTCTCTTTATCTGCATTTTCAACTGTGTTAGGGTCTCTCACACAGCAATTAACTCAGCTCCAAGCAAATCTTGCAAGTTTGATTGACACGGTGAACATCTACATTTATAATGATAGAGACAGAAGCAATCGGCTCGTCACTATATATTTTTTTGTCCGGGTATAGTTTGGACAGATACTGTAGTAGCACTTTAGGCCATAGGGTGTTGTTTTGGTTGTTCTTTGGTTTTGTTACCTAGATATATATCAGAATGTGTGTTTATATATATATATACAGTGAAACCTCGGATTGCGAGTAACGCGGTTGCGGGTGTTCCACAAGACGAGCAAAGATTTTTTATAAATTTCGACTTGAGAAACGAACAAGTCTTGGTTTACTATTACCGAGTATCATGTATCACGCATGCTCTTCTTGTTTTGACGCCAAGCGTCACGTGATCACAACTGAACCAACGGTTTTTCTCTCTCTTGCGCTGCGGAATTGTGGGTCATCGTCGCCCCAGCTGGGTCTTAGTGCGCGTCTCAGTCGATGCTGATTTCCTTTTCCCCCCTCCCTCTGACAAAATATATAATATTATATAATAATAATAAGAAGAAGAAGAATATTAAACGATACATAAAATTGCTTAAATTAAATAAACATTTATTAAAGAGTGCAATTATTTAAAAAATTACAGTTAGTATTTTATTTTTAAGACATTAATTCTATAATTATATTATTTCAAGCACATTACAATCTAATGCTAGTCTGTGCTGAACGGCAATTTTTAAAAATTAATATTATTGTTGTTGTTGTTGTTGCTGTTGTTTTGTTATTATAACAAATTCATAACTTTCCTGTTCACAGCTCCTTTCTCACACTACTGGTTGCTTTACAAGTCGGTTCATTGGCAACGGTGCCATAGTTCCTGTTTTTGAATCTTTTGCCAGAAGCTTCTTATCTGTGTCAGCATTTATATTAAATATCTTATGTTTTTTTTCATCAATAATTTTTCATTTTCTCCAAGAATAATTATGTTTTTGGTGTTGAGAGAAAGTGGACGTTATCCACGTTGAATCTGTCTAGAATAATTAAATAAACTATTTTATTTAATAAAATAAAGATTTTTGACTACATTGAACACTCTACATGGCAAACAAACTGCTTGTTCAGTGTACTGAGTGCAGGATGTTTAGTTATTCTTCCTCTGTCATAACTATATTTTTTTATAAATGTATGGTATTTAGCTTTCTGATAACATAAGAGAAGAGCATCCAGACTCTGGAGAGGGTTAGAGAGCAGCATACTGTAGTTTCTGTAGAGGAAATTCTGGATGCCTTAGGTTGAGTTAGCAGTCCCCCAAGCCCAGCATTAGAGCCCTTACAGCAGGATGAATGGGTGAAGCCTTGGCAAGATAATCACAAAGCCAAAGCAAACGGTAAGCCTTGCCCATGGAGAAAAAATTCCCCTCTGCTTCTCATATCTGTTAGGTTTATTCGCCTCAGTGAAGCACCTGCTGAGAAACTTGAAAGAGCTCTGGTTATAGGCGACTATCTTAAGTCACTTGAAATTAGACATGTCTTTAGGGGTTCCACCAGCTTTAATCAGGTGTACATCGGAACCCAGAGCATTGAACAGAGCGGGTAATCTTAGGATCTTAGGTAAGCATGGGTTTTCAAAGACAGTCATTTATGTAGGAGTTAATAAAATGAGGTTAATAAGAGATTCGAGCGCATCCTGTTACTACGCTAACATGTCAGGCTAAGTGAATTGCATTTAAAGTCAAATGCCATGCAAGCAAAGAACAGCATATTATGATAAAATGTCTTATGAATGAAGGCCTAAAGATTATTGACATTGGTCACGACTCGGACATACCGAGAAAACTTTCTACATTGATGGTATCCAAGCACTAGTGAAACCCTGGGAAAAGTGTGTTAGTGTAGCAGGGGATTATATAAAGAAATAAAAGTAGGTTTTACTTTTATAACTGTATTCTATTGTACTGTACAATCAAAAGTCACATAAAGGCTTGAATGCCCCTCATGTATGCCTTTTGTCAGTCAGAGGTTACCAGAGGTGGGAAGAGTAATACGATTTTGTACTGAAGTAAGAGTACTGTTACTTCAGTGAAATTTTACTGAAGTACAAGTAAAGTTACCAGTCTAAAGTGTACTACTCAAGTAAAAGTAAAAAGTAAAAATCATTGTAAAAATTTACTCAGAGTAAAAGTTACCGAGTTACTTTTTATAACAGAGGGGATGGGGGATTCTAGTGTAGTTCAAAAAAGACAAGGGGATATAAATCTCAAACTAGTTGTTTTTGATTGTAGTAACACCATTGCAATAAAAGCTGTTGCCTTTCTTGTGCATGAAATCAAAGTGGTCGCTTAAATATGGCCAGGGGTTTGCTTCATAAGAACTTGATGGCACTTTGCTTTCAGCTGTAGTACAATTACAAGTACAATACTTCTAACAAAACATACTTAAGTAAACGTAAAAATTAAGAAATTAATTTTTTTCAGATTAAAAAAAACTACTTTAAAAAGTAGAAGTACCCAAAAAACTACTCAATTACAGTAACGCAAGTAAATGTAATTCTTTACTTTCCACCTCTGGAGGTTACTAAAAGTAAATTTACGGTAGAGAGGTGTCAAGGCAATGTCTGATGTTGTAATGTGCTCTAGACCCATATTATGCAGGGTGGTGGTGTGTCTTACGGTAGGTTAAGGTCACGAAACTTTAAGTTCTTAATACTAACATACCACGGAGCTAAAAAACAAAGATTTAAAAATTTCACTTCATTCCGCTAATTACAATTTGCAGAACCACAGTGCTATATTCTGGAATGCTTTTTGAATTTAAAGGTTTTTTTAGACAAAACATTTGCTGTAAACTCCAATATTCATTTTAATAATTCAAAAGACCCTCTGAGTTTGTTTGTACTATAGATTCAGTTAGGGTTAATCATAATTTAAAAGGACCCACTTACAGTACAGTTGGGGGCCACATTCTTAATCTAATACTAATATTAGGATTAATTCATTTAATTTCCACAGTCTAAAATCACAGCTTCTCACACACTGTGTGTATATCTTGGGTCTCGTGTACACAAAGTTTGCCATGGTACTCTATTGCACCAAAACAGTGCTAGTGATAGGGAGCAAAATAAAAAGTATCAATTAGTAAGTAAAACATCTCACATAGCTTTATTATATATAAGATAAAGTACTAACACAAAATCCAAATTGCATAATTTCCTATTTCACAGATGCTATCGCCAATGTTAAGCAGCACATACATTTACTCCGGCTGCAATCCGGGGGTAACTGCAATGGCAGTAACAGTGGGAATGCCTTTTTTGCCTCCAACATTCTCCCAAAATCCACTGAATGCATTTACCTCACTCATGGCAGCCTCCGTTTTGCACAGCATGTAGTTTCGATTCACTGATTAAATGACAGAAAGGATTGGCTTTTCAAGGCATGTCAACTTTTGCTATAGTTGCTACACTGCCTGGCCACACAAAGTCTTACACTCAAAGATTTTGTTCGACCGCCTTTAGCTTTGATTACAGCATGCAATGTGGTGGCCAATTCTTGGGTGAAAATGATTCCTCATTCTCCCAGAACCACTCCTTCACGGTTTGAGTGCTGAAAAATTTCTACTTGTTGATTTTTTTATGGTGCAACTTCACCTTACCCTTCAGGTCTTGAAGTGATCTCTATAGCTGATTTTTTTCCAATAACATTTTTTTCCACAAAGTTGACAGTTCACTATCCTTCCAGGTTTACCGTGTTGGAGGTTTTTTTTACCCAATTCCAGTCTTTCCAAATCCCCTTATTTGCTTATTTTGCTTGATGCAGCCCAATAATTTTATGCTCCTGAAGCAACGACTTATTTTTTGGCCAGATGATGTAATTAACTTTGTTCTTTTTTTAATTCTGACAAGGTAGAAGTACTTGTAATAAGACCAGCTCTACACCAAGATTAAGATGGTTTCTGATTACGTAGTAACTCTGGATGTTTGTTCTGTTTTATCATGTGTAGCAACAGTAAAAGACCTTAGTGTAATTATTGATTCCCAGTCTTTCATCTGAATACTGTAGATAATATGACTAGTTTAGCCTTCGTTTACTCAGATATGTTGTTGAGGTAAGAAACTAGATGTTGTTACATTACATACAGAATTGGATTATTGATGCTGTCACCCAGGTTTGTTGATGGTGTATGGCTGATGAACGGCTGGTCGCCTTATGTAGCATATCTCCTCATGTCTGCATTACTTTCTAGCTCTTCCTTTTAGTTATTCTGTCATAGCTAGTCTTGTTGGAGTCCCTACTTGCACTCTGCACACAGTGTATATTGTTCTTGACCATTATGTGACAATGAGCATACTTAATAATCTGTGCTTTCATCTTCTTACCTCCCTCTCTTCTTTCTCTCTCTCTCTCTCTCTCTCTCACACTCTCTCTCTCTCTCTCTCTTTCTCTATCAGGCTATGCATGCTACTCCTGAAATACCAGTGATCATGAGCCCTTCTGCTCTCCATACCAGCCAGATCCACCCTGATGCCCTACATCTGTTTGGAGTTTTGGTGACTAGGAAACCAGTCTGCACTGTTAAGTGTGGGCCCCATGTGGAGAGCCTAAAGATGCACTTGGAGACCATAAAGATGCCTTTACACTGTAAATGATTGCAACATTTTTGCTACAGTAGCGTAAGACTACAATTACTATGATAGATTTAAGACTGCAATTACCACAAACACTTGTGCAAACGACTGATAACTTCATGTAAAGACTATTTAAAAAATCCTGGTTATATAGTTGTACTTTTAACTACTGTACTTAGTAACACATAGTTACAGAAGACATTTATTCATTGTCACACCAGGTCCAGTGTCACCCAATTGACAATGGATTCCCTTTGGAGTCTGGGTCCTATAAAGGTTTATTCTTCTTATCCTCTTGTTTGAGATAAATTAATAAATAGAAAAATTAAAGGTAGAATTGATACATTTCTGTAAAGCTGCTTTGTGACTGTGTAAATTGTTAAACGTGAATACAGCACTATAAAGTCGAATTGAACAGAAAAACAAAAATCTTCCAAAAGCTGCATCACTGTTCATGGCAGCACTTAGTTTTCACAGTCCCTTTTGACAGTACAGCCATGCCCTCACAATCGAAGTGTGTGCAATTGCACTCTGTTGTAAAACCCACATCGCTACACAAAGCATCATACTGAGTGAATACAAGTTCACCATAACTATATTAGGCTGTTTAGACAGCAGGGAGGTGGAGCGGTGTGAATCCCTTTCCTTTAATGTACACATGCTGTAATGCTCTGTAATACTGTGACAGGCGGGAGGATGAGCTGAGGTTGCTATTTAGGTATCATTAGTATATAAGATGATTATTATATAAGCCAATGATGTGGGTGGACCAGGATGATATAGGCTCTGCTCTGACTGATATACACACAACTCTAGCAAAGCTGCGTATACTGTTTATTTTACTTTATTATAAAGAGAATAAAGTATATATAAAGAGAATTAGGAGTCTAAAAACACAATTTTTCATTGTGAAAGTAAGAACTGCTCATCGGATGACTGTTATCCGAGCGATCAAACTAATATAGTCCAAAATAAGGCTATATTAAAAGTGCACTCTTTCCAATTAGTTCATTTGCCAAGACCTAATCTACGTTAAATTGATTTAGTTCAATTGCCATTCGGTTTGGTTTCACACTGCACATAATTAAAAATGAACCAAAAAACGGTGGAAATGGCTGAGAAGTGTATTTGGTTAATACTGATAAAACTATTTCATTCTTCGTTCAAAAATGCGTCAATTAAAAATTCAGCAAACCTTTGGCAAGTGTGTTTAGTTTGCCAAGTGTATCCCAGCTTAGCAGCTGCATCTATACAAAATGCTGCCTGAAATTGCACATCACTACAGGACTATGAGTAGACCAAAAGTCATAAAACAGTTTGGTTTCACATTTCATCTCAAATATACTTCAATGTCATTTTCATTATTATAGTAATTAACATTGAACTATATTCTAGATCTGTGTTATTTAAGTACAAGGATATAAGATCATCATCCTCACTCTGATGTTCTATGATCATCTTGTTGCTGTTACAAAATAACACTCATCTTGTATGCGGCCCTGAGCTGCCAGCATAGCCAGCCTACCTCTGTAATGCGATGCTAATATATGATGCAGCATCTGTGACATACACAGCACACAGTCATTGCAAAGTGGGTGCATCAAAGACAAACAAGCATTTCTGATGCTCAGCCAGAGAGGCACAATGGCTGCTTATCAGTCTTTCAGGGGTCTGTTTAACCGGCACACCTCTTCCGATTGATTCGCCAATTTACAGCCCATTTTCTTCACATTTGGCAATCTTATCTAAATATTTATCTCAGTAAAAAAAATTTAAATCTAAGGGATGGGATTTGAGGGATAATTGCTCAATTGCAGTACAACTTTACTGTCGGTCATCAACAATAATAACAAGAAAAAGTAGAAGAAAATAACATTTATTGTCACATATATAGTACAAGTAGAGTACAGAGAAGCACAGGGACAGCTATAATATGGCATGTACAGAGCTCAATGAGTTGAAAAGCCCTGCCTTTGGGATTAACACTGCCAGCATGGTGATACTGGGGTTTATGCTCATGGGGTGATGAGTAGCTTAAAGCCTTAACCCTTAAAACCCAAGCGGCACTAATCAACGCACCATAGGTCAATGATAAAAAAAAAGGATACATATGGAAGCCTTGCCAGTGTGTGTTAACGGGGAGGATTCAGACATTAAACTGTGCATTTGGGTTTTCAGATATGTCAGGTAGAACAAAAGTTAGCATTACTTTTATAACATGTAAATTTTACCAATACCTGAATATGGGAATGATATTGCAAATATGTAGAACCTTAAAAAGAAGTGCATATTATTATTATTATTATTATTATTATTATTGGTCCTAGAAACAACCGAAAACAGCCTTAAAAACGGGATCATGTGTATCTATGCTATTTCTTTGGCTACTGTACAGTATTTGAACCATTTTTACATTTTTTGCTCAGTTATGCTTGTATAATTGGTTAAAATAAAATAAAATTCAGTTTATCATATCTCCTATTTTGTGCTGAAAAAAAAGGTATGTCACTATACTGCACAATCCTGATTGATCTCTATATATGTTTATTTAAAAATAAATAACTAAAATAGCTAAAATACTCTGAGCTCTACTACCCACTTGCTTTGCACTGTCCTTTTTCAACCCTTAAAATATGTACTGGTGCTGATGTCGTAAATGGTCGTACAGATTCCTTATTAGTTTAGGAATTATTTGGCATTTGCACTTTCTAAAAACTGCGTTTGCCAGAGGGAAAAACTGGAAGCAGGAAAAGGTCATGTTTGAAAATCCACTTGTAGCTTTACAGTTTAGCAATATAATTTTTTTAATTATGTTTGGATTAAAAACCAACATTCTGTAAGCCTGTTTTTTCCATTTATTTGCTTTTCTATTGTAAAGATGCACTGTATACAGCTGGCACACAGCTTTCAAACAACACATTTATGACCATTATGATTCAGTTCCTACAGCAGTCATGCAGCTGGTAATTCATCAACAGGCATGTGAGCATCATAGACCTATCAATAAAACACCCCCTATCTTTTTGCAAATGAGGTAAGTTTTAAAGACTGGTATCAAAAGGGTGAAGATGACCAAAGGCCTCTGAGAGTTTTGGTCAGTTGTAATTGGTGATAAATAGATCAGGTAAAGTGCCATATAAAAATGCCTTATTTGAAATATCAAGGCATAGAGCAAAATGCAGGCCTTGCTTGGAACAGTTCCGCTTTGTCCGCTTGTGTTTATGATACAATGGTTGCGCTTTGGCACAGCTTGCAGTCCCCATGGTGAAAACACACTTTCTGCAATGACACCTCTGAAGGCTCCACAAAAAAGGTCCTGTTTATAATCCCATAGTTTGCTGGGTGAAATTCAAATAACAATGGGATGCATATATACTGCCTGCTATAATGCCAGTCCCCTGATTGGAGTGTGAAGTAAAGTGTTTTGGGTAGGGCCTGACAACATTCCGTCTGTGCTTCAGTCCAATGCTCAATTGTACTGCTGGTGAAAAAAACAAACGGCTCTGGTGGAATACACAAATAAATCATTGACCTTGGCATTACCAAAAAGTGATTTCCAGGTGTGCTTTGACATGAAAATAAAGTGCTTAAGCTTTTGCTAATTGTATAATTGACATACTATATGGGATTGAAGGCAGAAAAAAAATGTCGTATGAAGATTGACAAACAAAACTTATTTCTTTTTTCATGTCAGAAGAGGAAGTTTTCAAGTTAAATGAATTGTATGAATTATTTTATTTTAATAGGTACAGTATATTTAGAATGTATACTGTACTGTTTAAGTCATGACAATAGTATAGTTTTAATCAGTAATCAGTTCTGGTAATACATTAAATATTAGGATACAGTGATACACTGTGCACCACTTATTTCTATTGCTCTGATAAAGTGCAGAATAAGTACGTTATTATTATATTGTATACAGTGACAAAAAACATCTGTATTTTATCTGTAGAAATAGATTGTCTTGTCGCTTTCTGTTCTAGAGTCATGCACAACCAAATTTGATGTTCTAGAGATTAAAAAGATAACTGACAATGTGCACAGCTTTTGCTTAAGTTCCAACAAATCAATAAACATGTGCTCTATTTTTCAAGTCATTATGGCTTGAGGGTGTGTGTGTGTGTGTGTGTGTGTGTGTGTTGTGTGCTTTGCAGTCACATGTGTGCCCCTGCTGAAACACTTAATTTATGGCTCTGGGAATTCATTGATGAAATCTTGGTAACACTAAATAAAATTAACCCACACAAAAGGCCATAGAGCCCTCCACAGCTCAGCCATGAAACTGCATTTGCAAAGTCGCAGTGGCAAGGTGAATTTACCCTATACCCTTGGAAAAAATACTATACTATATACATACATACACACACAATATGTACAATACACAAACAGTACGTTTATATATATATATATATATATATATATATATATATAAACATACTGTTTGTGTATGTTACATATTGTGTGTGTATGTATGTATATAGTATAGTATTTTATAGTATATATATATACAGCATTATATAAGTATATAATACATATATATATATATATATATATATATACAGCACATATATATGTGTAGTTTAGAATTACAATATTTTCATATTTACATTTTGTGCATGTCTACATGATTTATCTGATTTCAATTCCCATTTGAGTTCGATAATTTAAACATACGCGTTCACAGAACCAATCCACTGCAACAGAACATAAACAGACGACAGCATTACACCACCATCAAACAGAGGAAAGTGCCCACATGCCCACTCTTATTTTTGATACTTAACCAGGAAATTGAATACCAAACATCAGACAACATATTGCAACACTGCCAGGGGCGGCCTGGTGCAGCCCAAATAAAAAACAACAAAGAGCACCTTTAATTATTTTGTGTCTCCCAATAACAACTTTAATTGGCTCACCAAGGCAGGCAGGGCCCATCGAGGCAGAAGCACACGCTCAGTGGGGACTTTAAGGCGACTCGTTCGTCCCCCTAATGGCTCCTCTCCCCGGTTCTGTAACTGCGGCCTGCTAATGACTCAGTTGTCACCACTCTCGTTATCGTGGGGCCGACCCCAGCAGGGACGAGGCTTAATTGGCAATGGGGTGTGGCTCGAATTAGACTTGATGGCGGTCACTGTTGCATGGATGAGCAGACTTGATAATAGACTCCCAGGAGACAGTATTAATCTACAGTTTCAAACCTGTAAATTGAACACTCGCACTCAGAAAGACCTCTCCGGGAGCAAGCACTCTTTGAGAGTTGTTTGTGTAGGAAACGAGGAAATGACATCTCTGTTTACTGTGGAAGGCCTACACAAACCAATCAAGTGACGGGTTTTAACCTGAGGAGGAGTCACAGCAACTTCTCTAATGCCATAGCGTGTACAAGAGACAACTAAGCTGACACAGGATGTATATTTAAAAAATACATGCACGTTAGTCCCTAAAAATAGCCCTTCATATTGTATAACATAATGCCTTCCAGCATAATAGTTTAATAACTGAAAACATGGCTAGATAAGGTCACATTAATGTGCAACAACCTTACTAGCCCTGTATACAATGAATGTAATGCAATTAAGATGGAAGAGAGGATTTAGCTATAAATGCTGACATCTACAGTAGTAGCCATTTCAGCAGATCTTGTCATGGCAGTTGGAAATGTGTGGACATGACTGTCAAGATGCACAAGCAACTAATTTTGTGCACAGCAGCCTTAGGCTAGCAAATAACCAACATACTTTCTGTCAAATAAAAAACGAGTAAGTTTGGTAACATCAAGCTTTGATATACATATATTAGACAGTTTTAAGGGTTTAGGATATTTCAAGACAGAGGCATAATGATATACAAATTTAATATGCACTACTTTCTTTGATAGGAAGTGATTATACTGTATTGACAAATTGTAACATGTGAGGCCTAATGATATGAGATGTGGGCTTTCTGTACAAGAAGGGCTTTCTGTACATTTTCACTTAATGTTATAAGGCAGTGTCAAGTAGGACCATAATTTGGTGATGTCCAAATTCTTTTAACTTTTAAAGACATTTTTATAGTGTATTATTTGAGATCAGAGAATTCAGCAAAAGTGGCACACTTTACTTTTTATACGAAAAGGATTCATCAGAAAGTACATTTTACTGTAAGTTCTGTGTAAATACATTCCACTCAGTTTTACACTGTCATTGGGTATTTTATTATAAACCTATACACCGCATAATTGAATTCAAAGTAAGTATTCTTGGAATATTTCCCAGAGACCAATTATTGGGTTTGATCTTCAGTGATGACATAAAAGTCTTTTTGAGCCACTTTTACAGCACATTTGAACAGCTGTCCTGACCACTCTGTCATGTTGCTATGGCTCTAGCACAATGCTAAAGTCTCCTTAAACCTAAGTTCCTAAAACCTAGCTGATTTTAGTTTTTTGTTTTTTTTATTTAAGATTTTAACCCTTAACCCTTAACCATATTTACACTACTTTAGTAAACTGCTATTCTGGTTCAGCAGCTCATTCAAAGTTTGATATCATCATTTGGATTCTGTTTGTGCGGAGCCCCAAAGCAACCAGGAGCTCGAATGTTTGAGCTGCGATCAAAAGAGAACACTCGGTAAAGCTTGGCTTAGCTCAAATGGTGAAAGAGTAAGGAAGAGCACAGCTGCACAGAGTCCAGTGTGCTCATCCTGAAGCTAATTAACATGTGAGGAAATAGAATGAGAAGGGACACTTGCAGGGGGGTGGCATTAATGGAAGCCTGGGGCTCTGCGCAGTCCGCCATTCATTGTCGGCGAAAAAAGTCTGATTGACATGAGTGAGTAAATCACAGCAAAGACGGAGCATAGTATTTTCCAAAGAAAAACGTGACCTTTTAATTTCCCAGTGATCAAACACCCAAATAAAAGAGCAATCTGAGAAATAGGCGCACTCCAAATGTTTGTTTTATACCAAAAAGCGATTCATTATGGATCGATGTTGCAGGTTGTTCTGTGTTTCCTTGTGTTCTCGTATCTTTGGCATTTGAATTTCAGCAGCTAAGCAGTGTTAAAGCTGCTGCCATCCTAGAGTGTAACAACAATGGTATTATCCACACTCACACGCGCGCACACACACATAGCCATCTGCCGTGTCTGTCAGAGGAACTGACAGTCTTACCAAATATCACAGAAGCCGCTGTGTGATGTCACACAAGAAACAGCTTCCAAAGCAATCTTCCATTGCTCCCACTTCAGAGGTAGCATCTTCGGTGTGTTTCACCGCACAACTCTTGTACCATCCACTTACGTGAGACTTTTTAGAAACCTCTGCACAGTTGTTATGCTATGGCTGATGTGAATATGAACAATCTTGTGAATAT
>JAOVVA010000002.1:6346995-6360094 GCA_028565275.1 Leiocassis micropogon | reverse complement strand
GTGTGTGTGTGTGTGTGTGTGTGCGTGCGTGCGTGTGTGTGTGTGTGTGTGTGTGTGTGTGTGTGTGTGTGTGTGTGCGTATGTGCGCAAGTGTGTGTGTGTGTGTGTAAGACAAGGAAAGAAAGTGAATAATAGAGAATAGGAGAGGGACAAAGATCAAAAAGTAGGCAGAGTTTGGTTTGGTAGAAAAATTATCACAAATATACAAATAGTTAGTTTTACCTTCAAGCATTTGTGGGAGTGTGTGTGTGTGTGTGTGTGAGAGAGAGAGAGAGAGAGAGGGGGAGAGAAATTTTAAAATAAAGATTAAAAGGGTCTGATATTTTGTTCCTTTTCAGTATAAAATCCCGTTCTTTAACCATGTCAGACTTTTGTTTTAGTCATGGTCTTAACCTTTTGATAAACTTCTCATCAATCCCCAAGGGACAAATCTTTTAATATTTTGCTCGCCTGCTGTTAAAATTCCCCAAAGGGAAGCACATTATTTCATGTAGCACAAGAACAAACTTGCGTTCTTTGATTGACCACTTAAAATCACTCCCACCTGCCTGCATGAGGCCTTAAGTCATGAAACTCTCAGGCAAGCACAATAACTAGCCGTCATTTAATGCCCAGGTCAATACGAGCTCGGCTGGAAAAAAATACTTCTCGTGATGTGGCGTGATACTGCGGCTAGAATATATTGTTCATTCATGCTGTGCTAACACGAGCATAACACCTGTCCCAACACTTCTATACATTGTCTTTCAGATTGAAGGGCTACCAGTTCTTTTCTTTGAAACCTTTTGTGAGCTGTAAGAAATCGCAAGCAAGCATTTTATAACAGTACACCACTGATGACAAGAACATCAGTAGGATACCAATGCGGCGCTGAGGAATGGCCATGGACTACCATTAAGCTAGAGATTTTTCTTGCAGCCTTTTCAGTGTAAGCTGTCAGGAACCAAGAGCAAATGCAGTATACCAGCATACGAGCTCTGATAAGTATATCGGTGGCCTGCGAATCTGGCCCTGACGAACGGCTGCTGCGCCTTGAGCTGAACTAATGAAGCTCCAGGTTTGAGTCTCACCGTCTCCGAGCTTTCCCACCTTTCACCAGCACTACCAGGGGAATCCGCTTGAATAAATATGGAACATATTGTCGCAGGCCTCATTGTGGAGCTAATTAATGGAGCAGACTCTTAAAGAAACTCAGAGTACACCAAGTCCCAATTATTGAGCAAGCCAGGCAGTAGCTGATTTGCCATTTGTTATACTAAGTATTTCAGATTAGCCAAGTCCAGGTGTAATTAAAAATTGTGCCACTTGCACCCACAACATGTGGAAACTTGCTAATTCCCAACTTTTCCCCGTTCCCTTGTGACTTAACAGATGGCAGTAGAATGAAAGAGGGGGCATTCTAAATGAAAAAAAAAAAGTAGTTACTGTTGAACAGAGCGTACCTTAATAAATTGGAATTTGGCAACACATTCTCATTTGACATAGAAGAGAGAGCAATGAATAAAATTCAGTGGGGGAAAAATTTACATAATATCCTCAGAGCAATATGAAGGGTTAGTCAGAAGATACTGACTAATTATATGTTGTCTGTTCGTCTACATCTCATGGGTATGGAGATTGGGTGTTGTTTCTTATGTGTTTGGAAGCCTGAAATCACTGTCCTTTCTAAATGTTTGGAAATTGCACACCGAGTAAGAGAGGATGTTTTGTCGTGTTGCTATGGTGATGCTCCATCTGCCATACAATAAAAGGCTTATGCCTTTACCTCTGAACAATCATAATTATGTGTAAACATCTCTGTCAATAAAAAATATATACCTTGGAAACCTAAGAATGGAAAGCCGAACATTCCCTACATAAGGCCAAGTCACCAGAATCTATGTGTGTTTGTGTTTGGCCCTTCAGCCTTGATAGGAAGCAAAACAGAGAGCAAAGGCATTACACAAGCCATCGATCCACACATCTAGCAAGCTGGCAAGAAACAACAGGACATGCATCCCGCATAGCCCTGTTCTTTTTTTATCAATCAGCATCTCTCCAAGTTGCCTCTGAAGACTGCATTTCATACTGTCCATTAAATTTACCCAACCTATAATACACCCCCCAACATTTCTTTTGCACTACCAGCACCCGTCCTCCCACTGCTCTCTCTCTCTCTCTCTTTCCTTCACATCCAATACACTCTGCCCTCAAGCTACTGGCACTGACACTGGCGACTGGGTAACATAATGGGTGAAAGACAGTGGAGTAAAACCTTGCTTGTGGAATAACAACCCCCATCCTTCAACAAAAAAAAGATTCTCCAGCAGCTGGCCTACCGAGCTCTTACACATTATATATATGTACAGTATTTCATTTTCCTCCCATAGAGGACGATAATTGACTAGTGTGCTGAATTGGCAGTAATCTCAATTATTTGTATCAGTCAACCTTTTAATCATAGACTTTTTTTTGTTATTGTCATTATTGCTATTTGTCCAAAACACATAAATAGGCATAGCCCTGATGGGGTGTTGTTTGGTTTTAATTCAAAATGCCTTTCTTCCAGACATATTAACAACACAAGGTATTAGGAAAGTGGTACCACAAACAAGTCAAATTAATGAGCGAAAAATATTTTGATGATGCATTAATGTGTCAAGGGATATGATTTCAAAAGATATTTTTTGACTAATTAGGTTTTTGCACAGAGACCAGTCTGAGGTCGACACACACAAGAGGGGACCTGGGCATGAATCTTTGTTTAGCACTGCCATCTACAGGTCTCTGGAGATGTGGTATGTGATCTCAGAATTTAAATTTATAACATTAAATGCAACATTACATACATTTTATTCAGATCAAAAAATTTTGGATTACACCTTGGTTGGCCTGTGACCTTTGCATTGCTGTTGAGTTGCTACATCTGTGTGTTGTGTGAGCTCTGTGTATTTTGTGATAAAGGTGATATTCAGCTTTCTAGGAACACAGCTCTGGCTAGGGGGCGCTGTTTACCACACCTGACCAGGATTAACAGTCTGCATTTTGGAGACAGCATTTTAACACATTTGAAAGTTGTAGTCATGAAATGTTGCCCCTTATATTGGTGTGGGTATGAAAATTCAGGTTGTGAGCAACTTCAGATTTCCAGTTTACTCAGGGAGCAAGCAAGCATGGGTCTAATGCAACTTATCACATCTTTGGGATCAAGGATTTATGCCTTAAAACCCAAGCGGCACAGATCTGAAAAAATAAATAAATACATACATATGTATGGAAGCCCTGCTGGTGTGTGTTAATGGGAAGGCTTCATATTTCAAACTGTGTTTTTAAGGTTTTTGGACATGTCAAGTAGAACAAAAGTTATCATTACTTTTATAAAGGTTAAATTTGACCACTACTGGAATATGGGAATGACGTCGCAAAAATGCAAAATCTTAAAAAATGAGCATAGTATTATTACTTTTTGGTCATAGAAACAACAGAAAACAAATTGAAAAACATGTGATCATGTGTATTTGTGCTATTTGTTTGCCTGTGTGACCCATTTTTTTATTTTTCCCTCCGTCATGTGGCAGTGTGACAGTTCAATAAAATTCAGTTTATCATATTGCCTAGGTTGTGCTGAAAAAAAGATGTCATACTGTATCAGTCCTGAGCCCTATACTGGCTCATAGCCCTATACTGTTTATTTAAAAATCAGCATAACAAAAAATGGCTAAAATGCCCTGGGTTTTAAGAGCTACAAAGTGTTTGTAGTGAGAATATTGATTCAAAGCTGGATTTATTGTTCATTATATTTCAGCTTAAAGTTTACATTGCATTGTATGTATCTCACATTGTCATCCATTATTTTTCACTCTATACTGCAAATACTGTGCCCTATGAACAGTATGTTTATTATTACAGTATGTTTATTTTATAAAAAAAATAATAAAACGTCTAAAATGCTCTGGGTTTTAAGGGCTACAGAAGGAATTAGAACACTTCCAAAACATGATGGTCCTGCTGAGAAAAAAATATATACTGTCCCAAAAAATCTATCCAGTCCCAGAAAATGTATGGCACTTCCCAGAACACATAATGTTTCTTGTTTTTGTTTTTTTATAGATTGCTTTATAAAACAGACACACTGTCTGGACAAAAATGCACACCAAGATTTCATTCAGTCAACTTGTGCTTTAATTACAGCACACAATGCGTGTAAATGATTCCTGATGCTCCCAGAACCACCCTTTCACAATGTGAGTCCTGCAACATGCCAGTGCCATCAGGGAAGAAAAACTCCCCTGACATGACAGCCTAGTCATTTAGTACATTCAGGTCATCAGCTGACTTTATTTTATTGCCTTATAACGTTGCTGAGTCTAGAACTGACAAACTGAAGCAAACCCAAACCCCAGATCATAACACTTCCTCCAGAGGCTTGTACAGCGGCCGCTATGCATGATGTGTGCATTGCTTCATATGCTTCCCTGCTTACTATTGCACTGGAATATGAACTTATCAGACCACATGACCCTTTTCCATTGCTCCAAAGTCCAATCTTTATGCAAATCAAATTTAAGCCTTTTTTCTGAGTTGTTTTCTTTTCTGCTTAGTCTCAATCCTGTGCAACTTCACCAAGTGTTTAAGTGACATGTTTTTTTTCAAACACATTTCTTCCACAAAGCTTCCACAAATCTCCTTAAATGTTATCTTTGCGTGAGCAGGCACAATGATTTGACCGTTCTAAAAATGGTGATTTTTTTGACCATGCAGTGTATTTTATGCATCTATAGGGCAGAACTCTCACACAAGCTATCCAGAACTTGCCAATGACAAAATACACATCAAGGTTATGAAAAGTTTTTTTTGTTTTTTTTGTGGCAATCGAAGAGTAGGGGGTGAGCCCCTATTTTCAGAGCTATGTCACTGCCATTTAAAAATGAAAATAATAATAGTATTAATAATAGTAATAATAATAATAAGAAGAAGAAGAAGACCGTAAAAAATTGTTCTCATTAGTGGTTGATAGTCACATCACTCATGATGCTAATGTAAATGCAACTGTGCAATGTGATATTACAATGTGATATTTCATTTGATCTCAAAATATGTTTAAAATGTTTCTTAAAATGTTTTGTCATAATAAAAATGTGTAGCACTCTCTTGACTGTCTTAACAGCAATTACCTTAAAAGGTATCACCACAAGAATCTCAGGATCAATCTTTCCCTACATAAGATGTTGTTTTATATATATATATACAGTGAAACCTCGGATTGCGAGTAACTTATATGTTTATATGAAAAAGAAATTCAGTCTGCAAATTATTTATTCCAGTTAGACATGGCCTGTCTTGTGTAGCATCTCTATACATAAAATGCAGTAGTAAATCAAATATTATGTTTTAATAGTGTTTTACATTTAGAAATTATTTAATCTGATACAATCTTTTAACCTTGCATTACACAAAAATGTCATGAGCCTTGATCTCAAAGAATTTCTTTTTACTAAGAATGAAGAGCTAACAGTCGTTGTAATCAGTTATGTAATTAACTTTCCTCACTACTCACTGTTTACATTATCAGACCACACTGTCCATCTGGCTGTGCATAGTGGTGTGAAATGCGAAGAAGGCTTGGTTGGAAATCAAATTGTGAATGTTGCTTAAAATTCTAGCAAAATATATATTTATATAGGAACTCCTATAAAGGCCCAAAAATGTGGAAATGGCTTGGAGTGACATCAGGACTGGACAAAGGTATGGCAATAACTACCTACCAAGTTCCTGTAATGTGCAAGTGGTGTTCATGAATGATGGTATTTACAGTTCCAACAGACAGATGTGTCTCTTCTCTAAGTATGCAACAAGTGATCAATAAATTTTCATTTTCATAGACTGTACTGTGTTTGAAGTCTTCTGTAAATGTCAATTTTATCCCAGTTTTTTTCTGATTTTTTGTTCGTCCACATCAGGCCATAGATACTCCCCACCTTGGATATATATTTGTTGTTTCTGCAATTACTTAGGGGGTCGTCTTGCCAGCTTAACACCCGATTGTCATTCAACTTGACAAACTTGACAAATAATTTCCTGAATAACTTTATCGGCCTCCAGCTGGAGGAATTGTGGCCCATTCTTCTTTACAACACTGTTTCAGTTCCTTGAGGTTTTTGGGCATTCGGTTTTCAGTTGGGCTGAAGTCTGGACTTTGACTAGGCCATTCCAAACCCTTGATTTTTCAGCCATTCCAGAAGCCGATCTTTCATGTTCTTTTAGACAGAAGAGGCTTTCTCCTGGCAAACCCTTCCAAACAAACCATATTTGTTCAGTCATCTTCTGATTGTGCTGTGTTGTTTTTTTTTCTTTGTATTTCTCCGAGCATTGCACAGTCAGGATGTGCTAGGACATCCACTCCTCGTAAGATGGCAACTGTCTTGAATGCTTTCCCCTAGCAAACAATCCTTCTTAACACTGAACTCCAAATTGTTTGGAAAGGGTTTTATAACTGTTTCCAGACTGATGTGCAGCAAGAATTGCTTCGTTAAGACCATTGCTTATGTCTTTCTCATATTGTGTTAACACGCACCTGAATGCTCCAGCAAACTGCCAAAATTTCTGCTTTTATACAGGCCTACACACCTGCTGATGATCAATTAATCAAGGGCTGATAATTAGCAGCACTAATTCCTTAAATCCTGTTGAAGCAGGAAGATGCACTTACCGTAGCATTCCCCACGTTTTTTTTCTTTTTGGCTTCATTTTTGTTAAATAAATAATGGTACAGTGAAAAAAGTTATATGTGGTATATGGAGGTTGCATTTATCTAATTTTTATTATGTCTTTACACAAAACACATATACTGTAGTTAAAAGAGAGGGTAATAATTTTTAAGCATGGCCCTACTGTATATATACATTATATATGTTATAAATGTGGATTTGGGTTTAGTCCTAGTACACAACAAATGACCTATTATTACTGGGACAAATGTCTTCCACAGTTTAAAAATAATGGCTTACCTAAACGTGTGCTAATGAGATTGTATAAGACCATGGCCATGTTAGTTTTCGGCTTGTCATAATCCATTAGTTTTCATTGTGTGTGTATGCGTGTGTGTCAGCATGGTTTGAGGCATAGCATTCTTCATAGCAAACTTCTGCTGAACTTTCACACCAAGTTGTCAAACCAACATGTGACAACATACTATTTACGTACCTATGTACATTGATCATTGATTATCTTCTTACACTTATATACTGGTCAGGAAAAATAGGTGAGTGTAAAGGATTTAAGTAGCTTTGTTTTTGAAAATTGCAGGTCTTGTGGGATGTTCCTGTATGCAGTGGTTCGTACCTACCAAAATGATCCAAGGAAGATCAACTGGTGAATGAGAAAATTGGTGCCCGAGACGTAACCATGCATGTGGAAAGCATGCAAAAAATGTGAAAAATTTTTTTACCATATGGTACAATCCTATAAAAGAGCTACTGTAGCACAAATTACTGAAAAGGTTTTGCCGGGTATGATAGAACGGTGTCAGAATGAACAGGTTATTAAACCTTGCTGTACGGCGTTGTGTAGCCAGAGACCTTTAGGATGCTCTTGCTGACCCCAATCTACTACCAATACAACCTGTAATTTACATGTGAGCATTGAAACTGGAGCACATATTACTTATGGATGGCTGGATGTGTGTGCAAAATATATATACCCTGGCATTCATGTGAATGTTACTCTGACACATAGCACTGACCCAAACATTGTTGCAGACCAAGGACACCCCTTGTTTTTTGCCCCTCCTTTTGCTGAAAGGACTGGCTGTTTGCAGGTTGCAGTATCGAAGCATATTAATAGAAAGGTGACCTGAAAGGAAAAGTGTGGTAGGAAAAGGTTCAAAGGCAACAGGGATGACAGTAGCCTTAAGAAAAATGTCAAGCAAAGCTCATTCAAGACCTTGGGAGAGCTTTACGCGGAGTGGATTAGGCTGGAATTAGGGCATCAAGAGCCACAACACACAGATGCTTTCAGGAAATAGGCAACAACTGTCGCATCCCTAGTATCTAGCCATTCCTGAACCAAAGACAGCATCAGAAGCTCCAAAGTGGTTCAAAGTCATCTTTTTAGGGGAAAGCAAATTTTGTATTTGTATTTTGTATTTTGTTCTTTGTAAGAAAGGAGAGGCAGAGAATCTAAGTTGCTTGAAGTCCAAGTCCACTGTGAAGTTTCCGCAGTCGGTGATGATTCAAGATACCATGTCATCTGCTGGTGTTGGTCCACTGTGTTTTATCAGACCCAAAGTCAAATGCAGCCACTACCGGGCGATTTTAGAGCACCTCATTCTTTCATCTGCTGACAAGCTTGTAAATGCCAATTTTATTTTCCTACAGGATTTAGCAATAGCCCACAGTTTCAGAACTACCACTAACTGGTTTTGCAGTGCCACAGGCTGATCGCCTCCATGCCTTGATTCACTGTAATTCTGTTATTCAAGTAATTCATGCTAAAGAATCAGCTAATTTGATTTTTTGAGATACTGGATTTTTGATTTTCAAGTGGTCAGCAATAATTATCAAAATTAAAACAAAAAACGCAGAAATATTTCACTTTACATGTAATGAATTTAGAATATATGAGAGTTAATTTTTTTTATTAAATTCCAAAATCAAAAATAATATACATATCTTAACATATTGTGTGTTTTAACACTATGAAATGACACATATGGAATTAGTTATTTAAGTGACAACAACAACAGTTGGGTGTAGGTCACATGTAGGTCAGCTGTTTTGGAAGAGTTCTTGCGACAACAGTACTGTCAAGCACATTTCCACAATCCATGATGCACAATGATGAACCTGGCTGTGATGAGAAGAAAACTGGAGAACAAAACTGGCTTTCATCCCAGGAAAGCAAGACCAAAACCTACCTCTGCTGTAGAGTTACCAGCCTCAGAAATCACCAATTAACAAACAGCCCCTCAGATTAGAGCTGTTATGAAGGCTTTACAGAACATAAGTAGCAGATACATCTTAATATCAACTGTTCCAAGGAGATTATTGTATATTTCAGATGCCTTAAGCATTGTTTTACAATGTAGAAAGAAATAAAAATGTTAATGTTAATCACAAATAAAAGATTAGGGTTTATATTTTACATTTATAAATCAAAAATTTTACAATAAACAATTAAATAAACACTTAACACAGGCAACCACTTTGGATACCCAAAGCCGCTGCTTGTTACCAGGCATTGGAGCTAACTGCTTGGGGCCCCAGGCCAGTAGGGGGCCCCCAAGGGCTAATAAAATTAATAAAATCATGGTGATGAATGTCAAATTTTTGCCTAGTGGCCCAAAAGGTTTTAGAATCCTCTATCTGTATATCACACAGGTATATTTGATTGGTTATAGATTTTTTATAAGATGCTATAACAAGCTACTTCTGCAGTGTGGTAAACAGAGGTGTTTCATTTTAGGAAGATTGTTCACTTTCCACTGCTGCCCTTAAAACCCAAGCAGCACAGATATGTGCCGAAAACACAACATAGGTCAATGACAATTACAAAAAAAAAGTTTACAATTTCAATTTATAAAAATATTTTTCTTAACCATGTTTGGGTAGTTGGTTAAAATGAACTAAAATTCTGTTCATCATATTGCCTATGTTGTGCTGACAAAAGGGGTTGTCACTGCTGCACAACCCCTATACCGTATATGTGTATTTGAAAAAAAATAATAATAAATAAAAGCAAATAATGGCTCAAATCCTCTGAGCTTTAAGGGCTACTGGCTTTCTCCCTAAAGCACACCAATGTGCCTCCAAGTGGTGTAAAAGCTAATAAAATCCTTAATGTCATTTCATCTGAATTTGTCTCATATCGTTCAGTTATTGCTCTAAAACCAATAAAGAGGTTGTGTTGTTAGAACAGTGAATGAAAATCTGGGAAAGTCTGGATAGTCCTAAAATGATAACGTGTATGGCTATGGCATTAACATTATTTTATTTTATTAATGCATGTAGGAAGGAATCTGACATAAGTTAATAGACAATGTGCCCAACCATGCACATAAACAAGGCCAATAAGGAAGAAAATTTTGATTGAGTCAATTGATGTCATAGTGTTTGGATGGTTGGGAGCTGTTGAGTGCCACCATAAGAACTACAAAGTCGACGTGTCGCAGCTTGCTGCATTAATATCTTCTGAAAAACCAAAAAGCGTGCAGAAAAAATGAAGTGAGTGAAGGAAAGAGGGTGAAAACAGCGTCAAACAAAAGTCCAGCTGTGAGCCTGTAGAACCAGCAGCTAATTGAAGACGGAAAAGATGGAAAGCCGAATGTGTCAGAATACCGTAATTTACATTTGAAATGCATCCACAGCGCATTACTTTCACAAAGCCTTTCATTAAGCCGTCAAATGAGTGTTTCTATGGATTTTTTTGTCTCGGTTATTTATTTATTGATGTTTTCCGTCATCACTGTGAATAGTTAGCTGTGTGAGGCATGAGTTTGAGCAGCATTGCAACAGCAGGTGGCAACTCTAGTGGCATAGACAAATTTGAAGGCAGTTGAACAGCCTGCCAATCAATTCCTCTTTTCCGTAGAAGAGTGTAACATTAGTTTGTATGTTAGGCCTACTATGTCAGTGTAATCTTTTTATATGTGTGTAAACTTTTCTAACAGAGCTGTTTGTGGCAGCAACTGAGGCTAGTTGGAAGGCCAGATTTAAGACTTGACAATCATGCT
The DNA here is from genome assembly GCA_028565275.1 of Leiocassis micropogon. Taxonomy (NCBI): domain Eukaryota; kingdom Metazoa; phylum Chordata; class Actinopteri; order Siluriformes; family Bagridae; genus Leiocassis; species Leiocassis micropogon. The sequence continues at coordinate 6,349,386 of JAOVVA010000002.1, read as the reverse complement.
TATATATATTTTTTTCCTACAAAATGCTAAATGCTACTTACTTAAGGTTACAGAGAATAAAAAAATTCTATGTGACCATGGCTTTCTACTTCTTTATCCAAAACGTTAATTAGCACTCTATGGGCCATGGAACAGATTTATTTATACTTATTATTTATTCTGCTTATCCTGTGTAGGGTCACAGGTGTCTGAAGCTTATGTCAGGGAGCTCAGGGTACAAGGCAGGACACACAAGGCAGGACACATCCTGGATGGTCTGTCAATCCATTGCAGAGCACAGGCTTGCACACGCTCATACACAACAAGCAATTTTGTAAAGTCCAATCAGTCTACACCACATGTTATTGCACGGTGGAGGATGACATGCAGAGAGGGGGTCTAAAGGGGAAGAACCAGAAACAGACAAAGCTACCATGTAGCACTGGAATTATTAAATAACTTTAAGTGCAACAACCAATAATTAAATCTTGGACATATCAGCCACACAGTGAACTTTTTTGCATGAACTGCCACAGAGTTTTTGCGTCATTATCTGACCTAGTTTTTATATCATTATCCGACTTTTAGATCTACAAACACAGAAAACAATGTAGGAAGTGCGACAGCCTGTACCAGAGACCAGGTGCACTGATCAGAAGGTCTGAGACAGCTAGCCATGCAAAGATTAGCTCAAGGGTGTTAAGAGTTAAATGGGGATCAAAATGCTCTGTCAAATGAAATTGCTAATTACGACCTCCACCAAAATCCCACAGTGCAGTAGGCACTGATGGCCCCTATAATAGGAGCCATTGGCATAATGAGTGAGAGGGAAAGAAGCCACATAAAAAAGGGGAGCTGTGCGTTGACTGACATCTTTGATGCCGAAACCAATTAGATTGGGCCGAATGAAGCAGACCTGATGCTAACCCACCCCACCACCACTACCACCACCACCACCACCACCCCCACACCAGCCCACCACACCCCACACCCCTCTTTTTCTCAAATTTATTATATTCTGTCACAGATGCAAGGCTCAATTTGTCAATTCGGTATAAGGATGTGTGTGCGCAGCAGAAGGAAAAAGAGGAACAAGAGAGATTGACAGGGTTTGGAGGGCCCAGGGAACAAATGCGGGTGTCTGATAATGGGCATTCCGCACACCGTGTGACATTTTCTACCCAGCTGTCCGTGGGCCCTGTCTGCTGCCGAGAAGAATCGGGCCCTTTGTTCGGGCATGGTGCTGAATGGAGGCCCTGAGCAGTTTCCCAGAGAGGAAACTGAGAGGCTAATAGAGTGAGTGCAATGTGTTGCCAGGTTCTTTCATTATGGCCATATTTTCCGAAGGGCTGTGTTAACGAGGCGGCGCCTCAGGTTGAGAGTAACAAGCTGTCTATCACTCCACACACATACACACAGAGAGTGAGGCAAAGAGCAAGAGAGAAAGACAGAGGGACATAGGTATGGTGTTAATGAGAGTCACAGAAAGCACAGGCTTTCCTTCCACACCAGTCAGCAAAGAGGTGTATGTAGTGCCATGCCTTTATGGTTTGTAAGTGGCTTCAGACTTTAATAGTGGTACAAGTGGAAGGTAAAAACATGAACCTTGGCATGCATCAAAGTTTATCGACGTCCTATATGCAATTAAGACACCCTCTAATAGATGTAGAATTGACTTGTTTTCTGCTGTGTGAGATAAAATATTTGATCACTCACCCAAGAAGAAAGTACAGTAGATTTTATAAAAATAATTAAATCATCCATCTCCTCATAAAGCAGTAAATTCCATGCACATATCTCCACATTACTTTACTATAGTAAATATACTTTACCACAGTGTAAATATGAGGGTAGAGGCATGTCCTGTCATGTGACCAGAGGATATTTTAAATACTGGATGAATAAAAAAGGCTGCTATACATTTAACTTGGTTCCAGTTACAACCTGGATACTTTACTTTATGTCGAAGATATTTTATGCGAACTGATGGCTGTGCCAAATTGTATATAAATACAATTAATAATAATAATGAGAGGACATTTAGTGCATGTTTGTGATGGTTAATAATATTCATGGCTGGTTAGTTTAGGTGTGGAAACTTAATGGAGTTAAATGTAGGAAGATTAAATGAATGATGTATGTTTACCATGTGTGCAGGCATTCTGATCATTCCAGACTTTTGTGTGTTTTGGGGAGGGGATAGCTGTTGTATGCAGAAGACATTTGAAAAGAAATAACAATTACAATTATGAGTTCATGACCTATTATATTAAAAACATTCAAAGAACTAAAATATTATTATTTTTAGTTTATACTTGTAAAGGTATATTTCTGTGTGTGTGTGTGTGTGTGTGTGTGTGTGTGTGTGTGTGTGTGTGCGCGCGCGTGTGTGTGCGTGTGTGTGCGTGTGTG
>JAOVVA010000002.1:6327008-6339146 GCA_028565275.1 Leiocassis micropogon | reverse complement strand
GGGTGTGTGTGGGTGTGTGTGTGGGGGGGGTGTGTGGGTGTGTGTGGTTGGGTGTGTGTGTGGGTGGGTGTGTGGGTGGGTGTGTGTGGGTGGGTGTGTGTGTGTGTAAAAAAGTGACAAATTGGGTAGCTATTTCAATAACCACTTTAACCTTTATTTATCAGGGACACAGTTGCCTGACTGATGAAGAACGGTCACAGTAAATCCAGAGCCTATTCCATAAACACTAGGTGTGAAGCAGGAATAAAAGTAAGTGCTTTATTCTGGTCAGGTCCGGGATAATCCTAATCCATGGTTATATCTACATGGGATGGCAGTCCACACACTAGTGTCAGTTAAGTACTGTAAATGTTTTATGTACTTGAGTTATTTAAAAATAATGTCAGTTTGATTGTTTTATTATATACATTGGAGGTTTAAGTTTGTATAGTGGTCTTACACCCTACCTTCATCTAGTTGGTCTAAAAGTGATTCAAAACAATTGAATTGATTTTCCAGGCATCAGTTTTAAACAGATATTCCTCATTATTAAAGGTACAGTAAAACTAATGAGGTACTGGAATAACAAGAAAGGTGTTTCATCTTGTATCCATATTTATTATTAGATTTTTTTTTTTTTAAAGTCTGGAATTTTTGAAAAATTGTTGAAGGGAGCATGAGCAGTGGGGTGGAGTTAGCCTGCCAAGCTCTCTTTCCTCTGACCTTTGAGAACTTGCATACTTGTCACAACACATCTCCTTCCGGCACTGACCTATTAAAACTGCACTGGTCATTTAGCTAAATTCATACAGTCAGCAAGACATTCTCTGCCGCATCAGTTATCAACATCCAAAATAAGATGCATATGGTCGTCCGAATGCTTCTCCCAACATGCCAGCCCATGAAATAAATAAATAAATAAACAAGGAGGAAAGAGATTATAGTTTATGAATAGCGAAGTCATGTGATAGTGTATAAATACCAAAACAGCATACCCTGAGCGCTAGATGCCTGACAGTATGCAGGTCATATAATGAGCTGTCATAACTGGTATATCGAACCTCCAGTCATAATGCATAGTGATGTGTGGGCAGACCACCGGTGGCTTGCTGATGTGTTTGATTCTAAATGTACCATCGGAGCTTAATTACGTATAAATTAAATAGTAACGTAGATACTCACTCAAGTTAAATGTATAACATAGTCTTGTCATGAAAAAAAACAGGCATCAAACTAATAGCTTAAGGGAAAAAACATGTCAGTGGATCAGCTGTTCTAAATACAGAATCAGCTTCTATCGCTACATGAAAATGCATGCTAATTTAAAGGTTCCATATTTTTCTATTTTTGAACAGTTAACATTGGTCTCAGAGGTTCATCAAAGTGTGTCTGTTAATGTTCTGTTTAACTGTGAAAGACTCCTTGGATTAGTTATTTTTTCATACCGTAACCCTCTCTGATTCACTCCTCTTACCAAAAAGTTGTTTCAGTTTATGTGTAAATAAGCCACAAAGCCAAGACTTTTATCCCACCAGAAAACAGCAGAGCTGAGCACCACTGGGCGGAGCTGAGAAACAAGCCAGGATGATTCTTATACGAGGTCATATTAGAGGAAAATCTAAATGCCCCAATTTTAGCCCCAGACAATACAAAACTCACTTACTCACTCGCTATTACTCATTCTATATACCACTTATCCTGTACACGAGGCCAGGAGCCTATCCCAGATAGCAGACAGCAGAGTACACCTTGGAAGGGGGTGCTAATCCATTGTAGGTCACAATCACACACACACACACACACACACACACAACGGGCAATTTGGAGATGCCAGTTAATTGTGGAAGGAAGCCAGAGTACCAGGAGGAAACCTATCAAGCACGGGGAGAACATGCAGACTTCATGCACACAGACCTGAAGGAGGGACTTGAACCCTTAACCCAGAAGTTGTGAATCCACAGTCCTAACCATTATGCCACCATACCATCCCAATACAAAACTAAAAGAGGAAAAAGGCAGAGAATGTTTCTTTCTCTTGTTTTGCTTTGTTTTGGGTTTTTTTATACATGGACATGGATCTGCATGTCTAAAATGACAAAAAAGTGAATTATGCATAACAGGTCCCCATTAAAACAATAGACCATATGAATATTTAATATTATAAATGTACATAGTTAAGCATTTAGCCTGAATAAATGAGTTAATAAATGAAAAATATAAATTGCTTTATGAATGGATCAACAGATGCCCTGCTGAATCACACAGCCACCCCAGCAGCACAAGGGGAACTCAAAACCTAGTTGGTTTTAATGTTCAGAGTTTAACGTTATGGCTGATATGTGGTTCCTCACCAAAATGTTGGCACAAGGTTGAAAGCACAAAGTTACCTCAAGTGACTTTTTATGCTCCATCAAAACTCATTCAAACCTATTCCAGCATGACATGGCATCTGTGCACAAAGTGAGGTCTGTAAAGACATTTGCCAAAAACTGATATCCTTGCCCTCAATAAAGCTGTTCTGGCTGAATGGCCCATCTCCAAAATCCAAAGAGAATACATCTTCAAATATATTTCAAAAGAACATATGGGTGTGATGATCAGGTGCCCACAAACTTTTGGTCATATAGTGTATCAAATTTAATTAAAACATTTTATAGCTTACAACAGTACATTATGTCAATATTGAAATGTATGCCTTCAGTCTGAGAATGAAGGAAAATTAATAAATAAATGACAGATGGATGGAGGGATGAACAGCTGAGTGGATGCCTAAATGTATCAATTTATTTACTATTTATCTTATTTATCTGTCATGCGATCAGACTATCTTCCTATCTATCAAGATATCACAAACTAGCCATTTAAAAACAACCTATATTTATGGAGTAGATGGATGGATGGATGGATGGATCAGTTGTATGTGTTGATTCGTTTCCTTGTTGGTATTAAACCTAGAGACATTTGAAGCCATATTTTAAGTTTGCTATTGTTGCCTAGAAAAATATGTTCTACACATCTTTATGAACTTCAGCTAAAACTTATTAATAATAAAAACATATATTAATAATTAACAATAAGATGTTGAACAAGATGCATTCTATTATATTTGCATTATAGCATCTTCCAGAGCAAAATATTGTAATCAAGTGTTTTGTAGTATCTTTTGAAAAACCTCTTATGCTAGTATAGGATAGGCCATGGTCTGAGAATGTGGTTCACATCACTGATTTCATGCAGTAATTATATTTAATAAAGTCTAAAGTCTTCAGATGAACAAATTCTTGGCACAGTGAATACTTGTTACACTTCTATTTACTTGTTCTTTTCCCTGGAGGGCAGAAGGACAATTACTCTGCCCATCTCTCTCTCTCTCTCTCTCTCGTTTGCGTGCTGTTTTAAAATGTTTTCATCGATGTCAAAACCTTGGTCTAAAACATCAGAAACAGTGCGCTAATTCTCCCCTGTGTTTTCCTCCTCGAGCTGTACGAATATTTACTCTACGCCTTTATTTCCTCTTTATCTTGCACGGCCCGGGATGTCAAAGGCTGTGAATTTAATATTGATTTAAGAAAGTACTTTTACTGTAACATGTCAGACCGCATTAGGCTCAGGCAGCGTGCAGCTCAAGCGGGAAGCCGCCTTTGCACGCGATGTGGCCCTCTGTGTGCGCTTTTTATTTATTAAAGTGACAGTAGTGGTGCAACTGTGCAACCTCGTTGTATACAGTTCGTCATGTCCCGGAACTGGATCAAGGTAAGACGTATCACTTTGTGGTATGTAAACAAACGTCCTAGACCTATATTGCACAAACCCCTTGTGGCCCTGGTGCACAATCTTTGAAACCAAAGGCGAGGGAAACACCCTGCAGTAACCCCCTCCCTTCATGCATCTCATCCATCTCGCTACCTCTAGGGTTTGAAGCGAGGCGGAGAGGAGGAGGCCGTATGTGACAGCTTGGTGATGGCTGCTTGTTCCTGCTTCGACTGTATCAACAATTTTATATGATCCCACACACACATGCACACCCACAGGGCGCAGGCACCCACCCGCATAATAGATTTCCGCAAAAGCAAAGAAATTACCACAAAAATTGTGGGATAGTGAGAGTAGCCTATATCTGTATCACATGTAAATCAACATTTAATTAGCTCAGTTAAGGTTTTATATCCATTTAATTAGTTCAGTTCTAATCTGACGCAGTGATGCTATAGGAAAATCAAACTGTGCATAAACTTTCTCTGCCAATCTTTAGTTATATTTGTCAGATTCCCTTTTGTTTAATTCAGACGTAAGAATAATTGCTTTTGGTCAGACCTGTAACAAACAGGCAACTTGCTTTCCGCATATCAATCACATGTCAACACATAATTTCAGAACATATCAAGTGAAAGCATGTTTCAACAATTTTGTTGTATTTAATTTAATTTAATTTATAAAGCTTTGTATATCAGTGCACACAGATTCAGTGCAATTTAACCAAGCTCAGCGCTAGTATGTTATTGTAAGCAGGGTGTGATTTCTTTAAAAAAAATAATAATTAAACAACCCGGTTATTCATAAAGCACTGGGTGTAAATGCAAAAAGTGTTGGGAATTAAATAGACAAATCACATATATGTTTGGCAAAATGTTGCGCTTTTTTTTTTCACCTCTTTTTCAATACACTCAAACTCAGTGTGTGAACTTAGAACTATGTATGTGACCTGGACCTGCTGGAAACTATTGCACAGCTACTACCAAGTTAGTGAGTTATAAACACTCAACGATTATGATTTGATTACGGCCCAGCAAAGTTGGTGGCTTTGGCAGTTTTGCAGTTAGTTTGCTAGTATATTGAAGAATGCTATCACCAAAAGGTCAAAAATATGTTTGTCAGTTTTATATAGCTAACTGCATCTGCCTGAATTATTTTCTGTTGCTTTTCTATTTTTGTCTGAACCATATTATTGTGTTTGTGTTGAAAAAACGTTGTCAAAATGTAGATCAACACTTCTGTACAGTTTCCTTACTTTCTCACTATATTTTTTAAAGCCCTGTCCGCACATATAAAATTATTTTATAGCTACTATATAATCAATTTTCTATCCATTTTGGTCTTTCACCCACATGCAAACTGCAATTTAGGTCACTGAAAATGAAAATTTTGGAGATATTTAAAAACTATTAAAAGTTTTAATAAAGAAGTTTGGGCAGGAAAAATCGAGTTTTTGAGGTCAGATTGTGATTTACTGGTAAAAAAAATTTTTTTCCTGGCATTTGTTTAGTCAACATAGCTTTACTTTTTATGGTTTTATGTACACTTGTTGGTTTGGCATGCTCCTGAAAGTGTATTCTTGCATTTTTACATATAAGAACAAAGGAAGAAACTCCCCATTTTAAATATACCCCTGTATATGTGGACAATGCCTTAGCCCACCACATTGTGTGCGTCATTTTGCATTTTACACATAAGTTCATTTAATTCTTCCCCCAACCTCAACGAAAGTGCACTGGTCTAAGTGTAACTACAGTGGAGTTTACATGGGGTATTTAAATTTTTACATATTTAAAACAAAGTAAATGTTCAATATCTTAAATATTTAATATTTAAAAAATGTTAGTTTTCTGTTTAAATGTAGGCAAATTTGTAATATTGCTTTGTACAAAAAGCCAGATTTTTCTCATAGCTAAACTCTTCTATTGAAGCACTTATTCAGTCGACACTTCAATGCGTTTGACCTAAAATGAATCATGTTTTTGCATGATTCCATGCCAGTTCAAGTACAAATATTTCATATTTAATGATTCTACTTTTCACTTAAGTTGTTTTCAGTTATATAATTTGTAATCGACAATTGTTGTATTAAATTAGAAAAGAAAGTAAAACAGTATAAGCATGTTCTCTAGTTATCTTTTGTGCAAAATCACACCACCTACTGGCAGGCATAGGAAATGCATTTATTTACTTCAGTTATTTAATTTAAATCTTTTTTTTTATTTATGTTTTAAACAGAAACAGTGATACCAGAAGTGATAAAGAGAATATAATCCCCATACCTCATATAAAATTCATAAGCAGAGCATAACCATTTATTACTGTAGCTAGCTAATAAGCAACTAGCCTTTTCTATTTCACTTTTATCAAGCAGAAGCAAAAAAAAAAAAAGTGTACAAACTAAATCCCGTTAATTAGCATCAATTTACAGGAGCATTAGGTCAATTCCGTCTTCTTTAATTTTTTTATTTGTATTTTTCCACCCCAGACAGGTATGAGCATTACCTGATCACAGCTTCATTGTGATTTTCTCATGCTAGTTACATAAATTTTAGTTTTACACATGTAAATGGCACATAAGGTAATTAAAAGTGGCAAGTGCCAATAGTATTATTTCATTATTTATTGTTTTGTCCAAAGTAATGTGAGTATACAGTATGTAGCTAACGTAAGGTATCGTGAAGCTGACATTACTTTGGACAAAACTAAACTAATCTTTTTAATCACACCTTATTATTTATCTTCAAATAGCTAACATTTATGTTGCTATAAAATATTTATCATAAGGATAATTATCGGGTGAGAAATAAAGGTCAACTAAAATTGTTAAAATTATAGAACACTGTATATTCAGTTATATATTCATTTGCATGTGTAAAAGCATTTTGGTCTATAAGTATATTTGGCATTTTCATATGCCAAATATACTTAAGCTTCAGGACCTCTGGTCAACATTCACACACTACGGGAAATTTGGGAATTTGGGGCAGGAATCGAACCTGGAGGTGCAAGGCGACAGTGATAACCACTAAACCACCGTGCAAGCAGCAGCAAAACAACACAGTGATTTCTAAAGACCTTATCAAACTGCGTACTTGTCTTGGTCTTCACTCATGTTATGTGTTTTATGTTTAAATAATCAGTAGGTTTGTCAACCAGTGGTTATAGACCAGCTGTCACTTTATGCCCATCACTCTTAGCACAAATGTTGGTGACTTCCATATTCGTTAATAAAAATCATATTTTACCAGTATATTTTGCTGATTTCTATTGGTCTTGGCCGTTCTTTTTACAGGCCAAATAATTAAACATTTCTTGATACAGTACAGTAGTAAATTATGTGGCTATCATACAGGATAACTATGGATCTTGTACTCCTATGAATTTTCTTGTAGTTCTGAAGTAGGACACATGAAAATGAAATGAAATAAATAAATGACTATGAAATAATGAAAACACTGTTTTCCAGACATCATCTGGGGAAAAAATGTGGAAAGATAGTTTGGAGAAGGGAAAACCTTTTGAATTCTTTTACCTGCTCACTCTGTCCCACTGCTAGGCAACTTGCTCACCCTGGTTTGCCCCCATTTTGGTCGGTGGCCAACAATATCTAATAAAAGGCTAAACTTGAGGCATTGGAGAAGCTGGGAAGTTCTTAGCTGGTGTTCTGAGCAGTGGTCTTCCAATCATTAACGTAAGGTCTGGGAAACCTTGTTGGACAAATTGTTCCACCTCTGGTGCCCCCCTGCCACATGGAGACAAGGGCCATAATGGAAGATACCGTAATCAGGATATGAAGAAACTTTTGAATACTTTGCTTCACAGAAATGAAAAAACATTACACACATATAAACTACTTCCTTTTATTTATAGAAGCCTAATGCATCATAAAATATAGTAAAAAGTTTATAGAAATGGCTATGGTCATATAGGTATGAAGTATTTAGTGAGTATTTATTTCAAAGACTGAGTCATGAGTCACTAAGTTGTTGCAATCCAAGCAGATGTTCTGTAGTACTAGTCTGGGACTGTGTTATGAATTGGCTTATAAATAAACATCTTCATAAATGTGATTACTAAACTGATGAAAACCTAGTGAGTGTTAAACCTTAATATATTAAATTAAAGCAGATGAAAAACTGTGGAAAGAATCTAGAATGCAAGTGGTTGACAAGTCAAATAGTGCAGATAACCTTCATGATAAAGGTTATTTACATTTAAATGTATATCAATATGCCGATGCTGCTCATTGTCATAAAGAGGGACGTAAATTTATACCTTTATACTTCCGAGCAGTTGAGGGTTGAGGGCCTTGCTCAAGTGCCCAACAGCATCTGGATTTTGAACTCGTTATGCTCTGTGTAATGGCTGACCCTATGCTCTGACCCCAACTTCCTAACAAGCTGGGAAATGCAAAGAGAAGAATTTTGACTTCCATTATGCAATAATGTATATGTGACTTAACTTTGTATTAATGCATTCATGAGAGAGAAAGAGAGAGAGAATATACAGTATATACATTTAGTTTACATGAAAGTAGGAAGACTTTAAGCAACCAATTTAGAGAATACTTTTTTCTGTGACCAGTTGTTCACAAAAACACAAAAAACATGAGCTCTGTATCATTTGACCTTGGCTTGCTTGCAAAATATTCATGCCTGTCTGCACTAAATGCCCAGATGAGTTCTGATTGGGAAATCTTCTCACATTGTAAAAAAAAAAAAAAAAAAAAAAAAAAAAAAACTCTTTGAGTAAATTACTTCAAATTAGAGGAGATCTTTTGCTGTTGCCAATGGTTACCACCACCAGGACAAACACATGCGTGTTGGGTTATTCTCTCCATTAGTTTCTAGGCAACATGTTTCTGGACCTTGTACTGTAACCTGTCACACTGATATTCCCAAAAGACAACAAACAAATACACATTCCTGCTTCACAGGAAGCCGTCCAAGGCTTTATATGCATTAGTGTTGTTGATGTGTCTTAATTTGCTAAAATGTTGTGCACTCGAACAAGAGGATGATTTGTGGCTTTCCACATTTCAAACAAATTAATGAGAGTGTTAAGGTTACATTATAATGTGTTTTCATATCAGGCTCAAGCATATTAAAAGAAACAGGAGTGAAACTACATGATGGGCATTTTGGAGGTAACAGCAGCTTTGCGAACGCTGAGGTCAAAAAGCCAGTAGAGAAATCACTGGTTCCCTTTTACTTAGTGTGACCTTGCCATCTGTATACACTCTCAGGAACTAAACTGTATTCCTGTTTACTTGTTGCTGGTGTGGATCTGTTAGTTTTTAATATGTATGTAATATGAAAACATCAGTAGAGAGGAGTTGAGAACAAATGTATACATACACCCAGACTAAAGACATTCAAACTCAATTTTACACATTTCATTTTCCCATAAACTGACCAGCAATAACGTTAACACCTGCTGCCTAAAATCATGCAAGTTTCCTTTGTGCTGCCCAAACAGTTCTGGCTTGTTGAGGCATGGACTCCACAAGACCTCTGAAGTGGTTCTTGACGTATCTGGCTTCAAGATGTTATTAAGTCCTGTAAGTTTCAAGGTGATACCTTCATGGAAATTTAGTGGCCAAGTCAACACCTTGAACTCTTTGTCATGTTTCTAAAACAATTCCTGAATTATATTTGCATTTTGGCAGAATGCATCATCCTGCAGAAAAATACGACTTCCATTAGGGAATACTGTAGTCATGAGGGGTGTCACTGTCTGCAAAAATTTCAGTACCCAAAGTTTCCCAGCCGAAGCACAGTGGATCAGAAGTGGCAGCAGAAGTGCATTACACTGCCTCTGCCAGCTTACCTGCCTTCATCAAACCAAGCCACCTTCTTCCATTGGACCATGTACCAGTTCTGGTGCGTACATGCCCACTGGCATTAGACGGGGTCAGCATGGGCCCTCTGACAAGTCTGCAGCAAACTACAATGACCCGTATGTTCTGCCACATTCTATTATAGTCAGCATTGACATTTTTCAGCAGTACAGTAACTCTTCTGTGGGATTGGATCAGATGGCCTACTATTCGCTACCCATGTGTGTCAATGAGCCTTGGGCACCCATGACTTTCCTTCCTTGGACCTCTACAAACCAATGCCAACCAGGAACACACCACAAAACGTGTCATTTTGGAGATGCTCAGTTATACAGTACACAATCACGCACAGAGATGATGGTTAAATCTTCTCCAGTTTATTCTATTTTTTTCTGAATTTTTAAAATTACATTATAGAGCATGAACCATTTGGAAATTTTGTGAAAAAAGAAAGGGAATGAACCATAAGAAGTATTGCCATATGAGGAATGAGAAGAAAGAGGCAGAGGCCTGCAAAAGTTAACACCATCTAGAGAACACTAACAATACCCATCTTTAAGCATGCCTAGAGGTGACACTTTTAAAGAAATTTCAGATTTTCTTAGAAACCAGAGGTTTGGTCAGGAGAGGGACAAATAGCTAGACATCTTGAAACACCCCTTTCTACTGTTAAAAACCGTATAGTTGAATTGAAACAACAGGGTAGAGCGTCAACAGAACCACAATCTGGTCATCCTGAGACTTCTGAAAAATGTCTTCCTGCTATTAGAAGATCTATTGAGAACAATATTCTTATTCCATGCCTAGGTGAGATGCTGCTCTTAAAGCCACTAAACCTTATTATCTTGTTTTCCTAGCTAAACTGTTCAGAAATGTTACTTCTTGCACGTCTGTGTAAATTTTGATTACAATGTTAAACCGCTGTTTATTTTCATTTATTTAGTTTATGGAAAAAACAATGCATAACACATGGTTATGGATTGTTAATTATACAGAAGTAAGTCATCATATTTTTTCTGAATCACAAAGACAGTATCAAGAAACAAACTGAATTGTGATCAGGTACATTGTTACCCCTAGCATTTATTAACGGAATCTCTCCCCCATGTATATCTTCAAACACAGATATCAAAGGGAATTGAAATTACAAGCAAAAAGCTTAAGAAAGCAAAATTTAAATATGGATTGGACATACAGCCAGGGCCATAAGTATTTGAACAGTGAAACAATTTTCATATTTTTGTCATCGTAGAGTAGATTTTAAATGAATTAAGGTATGATTGAAAAGTAGACTTTCAGCTTAAGTTCCAGGGGCTTCAAAATATTGCATTAACCATTCAGAAATTACGCAAATAATTTTCAGCAGATTTATTATATTCATATATATATATATAAATATATATTATATTTATTATATTCATATGGTTTTGCATATTGTCAGTACAAAAAAAATACAATCACTGATAATCATCACCTTTATAGCTATTGTAAGATGCAAAAATGCTTATCTAATCACTTAGAATACAATGGAAGGAGATTTCATGTGCTTTGCCTACATGTAGCCAAACCCCTGCTGTGGAAATTAACTCCACCATTATCCATATGAGCTAAACGTCTTGCTAAATGTAAATTAAATCTTACATTGGCAGCAGTGATCATTGTCTTTGATAAGTATTTAACTCCTTTTCCTATTGGGAGTGTGTAGGTGCTAACATGAGCATTTTAATTGACTAGCTGAACCAATTATACATCAAGGTGGCTGTGTGGTTTTCCCTGTTCCTGGCCTATAGTCTCAGCATCTCAATGTGATTTCCAGGAATTTACAGCTTTTGCTGAAATAAATTTTTCTCTTGGATTTCTGGATTTTCTTTCGAGTTTGTGGACAGCTATTTCTCAACAGTGCGCAGTAATTCTCAGAAGAATTTCACTTATATTTGTATTTCTTGCATTCAAACAACTAATGCTGCTAGTATTATATTATTATATTCTCTCTCTCTTTTTTTTTCTCTAATGTAGACACTGTTACAACACAATGTGACCTGCAAATTACAAATTACCTAGCAACTTAAAACAACAAAAATACAAAATTATTCAAAGTTATTTTCTATATTAGATACCTCACCCACAAGTACTTTCTGGCTTTAGCAGTTTAATTTTTTATTTTTTTTGCAAATAAATGCAAAGTTGTCACACCAACATCCCTGCTGACAAATACACTGTAAAAAATTAATTGTACATTTTATGGTAAAAAAGCGGCAGCTGTGGTTGCCAGAATTCTACTGTAAAAAAAAACGGTAGCACAGTTATTGCACTGTAAAAAGAAAATAAACCGGAAATTTTTACGGTAAAAAAATGGCAGCTGTGGTTGCCAGAAGTTTACCATAAAAAATATGGTAGCAATGTTTTTGGTTGTACAGGATTGCACTCATTATACTGTATATTTTACAGATTTTAATTGGTTATTTTTATGGTTTATAACTGTCTAAGTAACATGTTTATGTTGTTATAAAAACAGTTTATTCCGTCAAATTCCAGGGTTTACATTGTAACAAATACGGATCATA
>JAOVVA010000002.1:6295695-6315812 GCA_028565275.1 Leiocassis micropogon | reverse complement strand
TATATTCAGTGTATACACAGAGTCAACCAAAAAAACATTCAGGAAAGGAAAACCTTGCATAAATATTTTTATACTAAATGTATTGCTATACTTTTTGTGTGTGTGGTGTGTATATATATAAAATCATGATAATATGATAATATTATTCTATATTAATATTATCATCTATTATTAATATTATATTAATATAATATACATTATACTATTTTTCCTGAAGTGTGTATACATTTTTTCTTGGCTAACTGATGCATATCTGAGGACAAATGTGCAACAGATAATGCATAAATTGCTATTCAATTCAATTCAAATCTACTGAGTGGTCACTGCAAAAGCAGCTTTACAGAATCAAAAGGAAATGAGTATGAATTGTGTAAGAAAATATGTACAAATCAAAATGATCAGATTGTCCCTAATGAACAAGCCAAGGACGAAGGTGGCAAGGAAAAAATCCCTGAGATGGAAATAGGAAAAAACCTTCAGAGGAACCAGACTCAACAGGGATCCCATCCTCGGTTGGGTGATAACGGATAGCACGGATTGATTTGCAGTCATACTGAGTGTTAGGTGGCTGGAAGATCAATATAACAGGAGATGTGTTTAAGAGGTGTTTAAGGTATGCTATAAGATGGAGAAAATGGCATACATTTTACTCTTTTATGGAAATCATCATCTTTGCTTTATGTGGGTTACCCTCTAGCCCTAGTTATACTAGCCCTCTATACTGCAGTAGTTTCAAAGTAGGTAATGTAGAGCATTAAATGCTAGACAAAGGGTTCCTAATAAGTCAAGACAATAGGAAGTAAATATGACTTGTTTTTTTTGCACAAGACATAAGGGCCTACCTTATTAGTTATAAAATAATTTAGACTTCATAAGTTCATAGATTGTGTACTGGGAAAGTGGTGCAGTGATGGCTGGTTTTATGTTTAGGCATTGGATTAAGGGCAGCAGGCTACAAATCAGAAAGTAGATTACTAATACCAGCACCGCTAACCAGTTACTGCTGGGCCCTTAAACAAGATGATTAATCCCTGAAATGGTCAGGTAAATTCTATAAGACACTTTAGATAAACATGGCAGCAAGGGACGTGTAAAAGGGAAATTAAGACAAGCTGGCAAGCTGTACTGTACCACCATGCAGGTGCCATTTATCCCCTTTAATAATTATTTCACTGTGATCTACCCAGCATTTTTTGCTAAGGCAATAAACACTAAAGTAAGTTTAGGCAAAGGGAAATTTTTGTGTTTCTCCAATTAGTTTATATAAGGAGGAAATCTCTGTACCTTGTGATGAACTGGCACAGTCTAAAAGTCTAAAAGTCTAGTTTCCCAGGATCCACCAGAATCCTGAGCAGGATAAAGTGCCTAATTAACAAACATTAAATGTTATTACTAATTCTAAATTCTAAATATTACTATCTGGCTGATTTCTACTGTTTTGTATCATATTCACTAAACACAAAAAAATTGTTTTGTACCAAAAATGCAGAATGTGTTTCTTCATAATATCAAGTTAACATTATTTTTGGGTTGACAGAGTCAGTGCTGATCACAAACAACAATGTTTATGCAATTGTCTCCCATAGCTAGATCATCTGACAAGAAATGTTCATCAAGAAATTTTAGAAAACCTACGCCAAACAAACCCTATGGGACTGTTCCTGTAACAACCCCTCATGGGCTCTAAGAAAGTCTGCCATAGTTTATAACTGCTTCTATAGCATGCTAAATGAACGTTTTGGAAGACAGAAACAACGGTACCAGAAGCATTCTGGGCATCGGCAATTGTGCACTGGGAAATCACTTAATAGATAGCCATAAAAGGCCTCTACCCGATAACTTTTGCAGGGTTTGTTATGAACAGTAAATGACTAAAAAATTTTTGAAATTGTCAACTGTTAAACTCAATTATTTTGTCCATCGGCATCCCACGTTTGTTATCCTGTAGATTATATACTTGACAAAATTCCTTTATGCATTTTAAAGCATATGAAATTACCCGAACAAGAATTGCCCTTACTCTGATATACCTACTGTAGACTGTGGTGACGAGCATCAGCGTAAAAACAATGTGAATTGTTGGGTTTTGTCACCATCTACTGGATTTCACTGATAGCACAGGAAAATAGAGGTATTTTAATATGGCTTTATCCATCCATCTGGGAACCTCTGTAGGCCAAAGGTGACCATTGTATTTAATCCCATTTTTAACAACAGTGGTAGGACCTCTGGTCAACATTCATATGCGCATTCACACACTACAGGCAATTTGGGAATGCCAATTAGCCTAACCTGCATGTTTTTGGGTTGTGGGAGGAAACGGGAGCACCCAGAGGAAATCCACCAACCATTGGGAGAGCATGAAAACAGGAAGCAAGGTGACACTGCTAACCATTAAGCCACCATGCCGCCATTTTAATATGACGGTATGTGTATAACGTTTAAAAATAATTTGTGCATTTATACTGGTTTGTAAAATAAGATTTCTCCTAGGATGCTCCGCATGCTATTTAGATCAGTTTCACTCTGTACATGCAGTCTGCTTGGTATTCAGCAGTAGGTGCACTTTTTGTCTTTGTCTTTTGACCAGACATTAAAATTTTACACGGGTGGGGAACAGTAAAAACACTCAAAATGACTTCATAAGCCAGGGATGCCACCACCATGCTGTGTGTGTGTGTGTGTGTGTGTGTGTGTGTGTAAGTAAGTAAGTAAGTAATGTATATATGGTTGCAGGGGGCCTGGAGGCTATCCAAAGTAACTTAGGGCGTGAGGTGGGGTACACCCTAGACAGAGTGACGAGGCACACTCATGCTCACACGCTCATTCACACACTACATGCAATTTGGGAACACCAATTAGACTAATCTGCATGTCTTTGGGTCTGGGTTTGATTTCCATCTTGGGGTCTATGTGCCTGGCGTTTGCATGTTCTCCCTGTGCTTTATGGGTTTTCTCTGGGTACTCCGGTTTCCTCCCACAGTCCAAAGACATTCAGGCTAGGCTTAATGGCGTTGCCAAATTGCCCGTAATGTGTGAATCCTACCACGCTCGTAAAAATGCGAATAAGTACAGTGCTCATCACTGGCCTCCACAGACTCTAGTTGGACTGCAGATGGATGGACGGACTGTCACTGTACCTCATGTTATGTTATAATGGGATGGTTTTATCAATAGAAAAAAGTCTTAATTTTAATCAAATGTATTTTAATCAACAAAATGAGAGAAGTCTCATTTAAATTATTATATAAATATTATCCTGTGAAACCTTCTATTTCTTGGACAAATGGGCATCTGATGATTTTTCTGTAACTGCTCCTGTTTTGGACATCTGATTATACTGATAAAATTTGGTTAGACATTCCTGTTTTTATTTCATACTGAATTTCATTTTATTTATTTTTTTGTTTGTTTTTCTTGTTGTTTTTTTGCTTGTTTGACTACAAGGTGGGGGCATAATTTGTAATAAATGTAATCTTTATAATTGCTAAGTCTTTCATTAATTAATGTAAATTTGGTAATAGTATTTATTCAATTCAATTTAATAATAGTACGAATATTATAATGCCATTTTTGAATACAGGAAAAAGTGTATTAAAAATGGCATTATAAGATATTTATGAAGTATTACATTAAAAAAGCAGTGGTGGTAAAAGTGGTGCAGTGGTTAGCACTGTCGCCTTGAATCTCCAGGGATGGATTGGCACCCTGCCTCGTGCCCTAAGCCTCCAGGGATAGGCTCCAGGTCCCCTGAATACAGGATAAAGTGGTATAGATGATGTGTGAGTACATTAAAAAAAACTTTAAAAATCTTTATTTATTTATTTTTTATCTACTGCGCCTGCTGGTTGGATTGTGTTTTATTGTTTTCAGCAACAGAAAAATAAGAAAAAATTATACAGGTATATAAAATGTGCGTGTATGTACTGTATGCTCTGATATGAAAAAAACAATTAAGGCGTATATGGAATGCGTCGAGTCCGAAAATGACGTCATGTCAACGTGCGAATTAACACGTATGAGGTACGTCCTTATACAGCGTTAACACGTCTCACCTCAATTTCACAAGAGAGAGCTACTTTATCAGGACTTTTACTCTAAAGTAATGATAATTAGACCCGGAAGCGGAAGTTGCGATTAAAGTTTTACACAGACTGTTTCTGTTTGAATTTAACCAATCAGAATCGGCGTGGGCGGATACCTTTATACAGAGGGATATTCAAAAATCCTTAGTAACAGTCTGTGTATTTGTTTAGAATAATATTTCACCTTTAAATAATTTTTTTTAAATTTACGGGCGAGACGATATTTATCGCAGTTTTAACTCTGCGCTCGGTCGCGTTCTTGACGTTTAGTTACTGCAGAATGCTTTAGCTGAGCAGGAGTGAGGAGAACACTTCAGCACGCGACGCGTCTCGGTGTTTATTAAAGAGCTCTAGTGTTTGTGTACATTCTAAGAGTTCTGTAGTCCGTGTTCGTTAATTATCTTTGTTAGCGAGAGAAATGTAGTACAATGTACAATGTTAGTTTATCGTACATTATAGAGAAACGCGAAGTTGTTGTAAAATAACGGTGTCTGAAGTTAGCCTAAGACTTGGTGTTTGTTTTCATACAAACCCAAACTATCAGTAGCTCACCTTCCTCACCTTCCTCACCTTACCATGAAGCCGAAGCTGAAGAACCTTCCTGTAGAACAGCAGGATAACTCCATCAACAAAGGTAAGTTATGATTTATTTGTGTGTGTGTATATATATATAAAGTATTGTGGATGTGGTAAACGTTAAAAAATTAAAAGGGAGTTTTGGATTTAAAAATTCTTTCTCACCAGTGTAAGCAGGTCAGTCACCTGATTTCACCTTTCAGGAGTTTCAGAGTTTGCTTGTACGAATGGTGAATTAGTTTCCCTATCGGTTTATCTTTTACACTTTTTATCAGTCAAGCTTTAGAGATAACCAGCATAAGTACCCGTCGTTGACATGTAAAGAGTTAGTAGAAAGAGTTCTAAGGTTAAAGCTAAAAATAAGCTGATGATCTTTAATGTAATCAGTGATGATGATATTTCTGGTTGAAGCCCACGTACATGTCTCTCTGAACGGCAGAATAACTTATTAATACAAACAAATAAAATTTAGTAAGGTTAAGTATCTTACGCCATGTTTACTCTAAGTTGTACATGTTTCATTGACTTTCCTCATTAATATCTATTAGTGAAGGTGTTTGTTTACGTTAAGCAACATTATGTGCCAGATTTAATAGTCAACTTATATTTTTACTTATAAGTTGACTATTAAATCTGGCGCATAACTGTTCATAACTTTATATATAGATTTTATGTGGTGGTGCAGGTTTGCAACTTCAGGCAAATACCAAACGACTGGCAAAGTTTCATTGAATTCTGTCCAGCCAGTTTTACTTCATGCTTTGACAACATACAGAGAGAAATTTGTCTGAGACTGGATTCGGGTCCTCTGATGTATGAAATGTAAAGATATCATTGAAAGAGCGAGTTCTGACCAATGTACAGACAAACCTTTAATTTATTTATATAGATGTGTCCACCATTTTTATGACCTAAGGTGGTTTCATTGTTGTTTGTCTTTTTCTTTTTCTTTTTTTTATAGTGTGTCAGCTTTGCAGGCATTGTGATGATTGCCCTGACAAATATGGAGAGAAGATCACACTCGAGGAACACAAAATAACCGTTCACTATTTTTGTTTGGTAAGGAACAGTAAATGTTTACTGTACACAGTGTTTATAGAGACGATGTGTATTAGCTTTGTCAGCCTAATCTTCTACTTGTAACAGAAGAGTAAATAGTTATCTGATAGGTGTCAGTAAATGTCATAACTCTGAAAATGTTGAATGAATTCAGTTTAATTTTTATTTTTATAGCATTTTTAACAATGGTCATTGTCACAAACCAGCTTTACAGAAACAAAAGAAAATTAGGAAAATGAGTATAAAATAAGTAAGGGAAAAATAAATCAGAATGATCAGATTGTCCCTGATGGGTGACATTGGCAAGGAAAAGCTCCATGAGATGGCAATAGGAAGAATCTTTGAAAAGAACCAGACTCAACAGGGAACCCATCCTCATTTGAGTGAAATCAGATAGCAGGAAGGCTGGAAGTTCAGTATATCATGAAAGGCATTTAACTTAACTGGGGCATTTACTGTAAATGTGTGACAAATGCTGTTTCTTCTTGGGTCCATGTGCAATGCATTGATGTGCATAGATTGTATAAAAGCAGCAGCTCCGTGAATAACTATAAACCACTGATCATGTTGCAGCTGATGTCCAGTGGAATATTCCAGAGAGGAGAGGAGCATGAAGGCATTCATGGATTTCTGGTAGATGACATCAAGCAGGAGACTCGTAGATCTGCAAAGCTGGTAAATTTACGCACTTCACGCAAATATTTTCATTACCTGCCATTTTAAAGCATGACATGACGAAGGCCTGTTCAGCATTTTTAATGTATAAGAATATTAGACGATGTTTGTTTTATAGTTCATGTGTTTCAATAAGACATTACTGATTTTCTTTTAATGCAGAGGTGTATGGTGTGTAAAAAGAATGGTGCTTCAGTTGGATGTTCTATCAAAAGCTGTAGACAGATGGTCCACCTGCCTTGTGGAATACAACAGGAGTTTATTTTCCAGTTCACTGACTTGTTTCCGTAAGTAGCTTTATCTTGGGCCGCTATGGAAAATGTTTTAAACTCAACACATATCTCTTCAGAATCGTAACACAATGTGTGTTTTTGGTCCAGACTATGAATATGACCATATATAAATAGATACAATACTGTATTAACTCCATAGAGTAAATTAGTGTTTATGTATTGTTGCACTATTATATATTACTGTGCAGTACCAGTCAAAAGTTTGGATTTATTTTCTACATCCTAAAACAATAGATTCATTTCAAAACTATGAAATACTGTAACACAAATGGTATTAGGTAATTAAGTAACAACAGCAATAGTCACTTGTTATTTTAAGACACGAGGGTTAGCTGTTTTGAAATAGTTCTTGCAAAAACAGTATTGTGTCAAGTGCATTTGCAGAACCCATGAAGCACCATGATGAAACTGGCTCTCATGTAGACCATCCCAGGAAACCAAGACCAAAACTTACCTCTGCTGCAGAGGAGAAGTTTATTTAGAGTTACCAGCCTCATAAATCAGCATTTAACAAACAGCACCTCAGATTAGAGCCGTTATAAATGTTTGTTTTACAAAGCATAAGTAGCACACACATCAGAATATCAACTGTTCCAAGGCGATTATTGCATATTTTGGATTTCTTCAGCATTGTTTTACAGTTAAAAGAAATAAAAATCAGTAAAGACTATGGAATTAGGGGATGTGTCCAAACTTTTGACTGATAATGTACGTATGTGTTTGTGTATGTTTATATTTATGATTTATACTTGTACTGTTATTTCATTCCTTTCTGTTTTTATTTTTTAATGGCATTTATAGTGGAAGGCAAAGGAAGAATTTAAATTGTACATAATTTAAATTTATGCATACGAAAAGAAACATATTTGAATGATCTACATTTTTTTATTATTATCTAAATGTAGTATTGCTGCATAATTAGTTGTGTGTAAATGCTTATCTAAATAAAGTGAAGCGATTTCTACATGTTCTGTATGTGTTCATATATCTGATCGTGCTACTTCTTCTTCTCAGATCTTTTTGTAGAAAACATCGCCCCACTCAGACCTGCTCTTCCACCCCCACTCTGCCTCTGTCCTGCTCCATCTGCTTGGAGCCTATTGAGCCTGTTCTCTCCTACTCTGTGCTCAAGTGCCCTGCATGTCATGGAAGCTGGTTTCATAGGGAATGTGTTCAGGTAAACCTTACACAGTATTTCAGTTCTCACACATTTTATGCCTTTTTTTTTTTTTTTAAGTATTACTGGGAATTTAGTTTCAGTTCCTAACATGATCTACCTTCCACAGAATCAAGCACACAGTGCTGCCCTGTATTTCTTCAGATGTACACTATGCAACAATATAGACCAGTTTCAGAAAGAAATGCTCAGAATGGGAATACACATACCAGAACGGTATAGAATTTCTTTATTCAGTCATATCAGCTCTGCACATTTGTAAAGAGTAAACCATCATTCATGGAACACAATTCAATTTTGTCTTGTAGAGATGCTTCATGGGAGTTGGAGGAGAATGCTTATGGGGAGCTGTTACAAGTGTACCAGCACTGTGATGCTGTCAAATGTTCCTGTGAAAAAGGACGTAATTACAGTGCACAGTCAGGGTAAGCAACCAGAACAGGTCAACAGTTTTAGTTATGTTATTTGGTGTGTATTGTCCTGTTGCATTCTCTTACATTAACCTTACAAGCCACATTGTGATGTTGACTGGGTTAAAGATGTCATATTTGTGTGATCACTCAATCTCAAACAATGGATGCGATTTTTGCAACAGTATACTTTATACTTTTTGAGGATTTTGCTCCGGAGGATGGAAAGCAGTTAGTATGTATTTATATGACTGTATTTATTGAAGTCCAGAAGAAGAAAGTAAGCCAGAAATCTGATTTAGCTGTTTTAGCATTTATTGCTAGCACTGCTATGAAATCCCCCCCATTGCTGGTCCTGACTGAGGTCAGCGAACAGCCAATATGAGCTCCCAGATAATAAGAATTTATCCTTTATTTTGTTTAGGATTATGTCTGTGCTAACTTATTATATGAAGCTCTGGTTAAATTCCTCATCTTTTTTCCTTTTTCTTTTCAAAAATATTTTTATTGATGTTAAACAGGGATATAACAAAGTAAACATGTAGTGTTTCAATGCACACTGTTACATTCTGTGTTTATAAATACCTATACCCCACACCCCATATATATCCGTAATAACATTATGGTGCTCAAAAGAGATGCTGGGGTAATGAGAATTAAGACTCCCCAAGCTTTGGCCTGAAAGGTAGAGTGGTAGTGCTGCCCTCACCAACGTGGCATAGGACAAGAATTATCAGAACTGTGAATGTAAGTTTCTTGTAAAAAGGCAATTGCAGTGTTGAATTGTTTAAGGTGTGAGCACCTTTTGACCGGGTGGTTTAGACCCTTAACATTCCAGCTCACAAAGTTTAAAGAACTATTCATTCTCCTCTAGAGAGAGTGCAGGTAGGTAAACATAAATAATACTGAAATCCCAAGCGTCAGTCTTAAAACAAGGGTGTAAAACGGAGGACGACATATTAAAGATAAACTGTGTACACAGATTTAACATAGTACTGGCTTTGGAGATCTCAAGTCTAATCTTCCATGATACGAATCTGCTGATCGTGGTATTTCAGCGGTCTTTAACCTGGTACCGGTGTACACAGAGAATGGCCGGCCAAGGTCTCTGTCCTGAATTGTGTTTGGATGGATGTATAGTACGTACATACCCTATCAATCACAGGCGGGGTTGGAAGCATTTCACTCCCAAACACCTCACACAATTTTTTTTTTTTTTAAAGAATTCGGTAATGAGTCCCCCTTCAGTAGATTTTTGTCTCCTGCTCTGGCCTTCTAGGTCTACGACTTTGGATATTTAAAGGATTTAAATTTAGCCTCTAACACTTCAGTGTTTGTCCAACAGCGCGGATATAGCCTCGACTGTTAGAGCGGTCGCAGTGTCATCTTTTTTTCCGGCTTTAACACTTGTATAGCCATTGTAAATCAAAAATAGATGACCGTGGGGTAAAGTATAAAATTATAATACCCTAAAGAGTAAATTAAACATCCAGGGACGAATAGGAGTGAAGAAATTGAGAATTGTTGGAGCATCTATCTACTTTGTCTACTCCATGTGGCTGCTAACCGGAAGTCCCTTTGTTTTTTAATAGGTTTTTTGAGGTTATTCGATGCAAGTTTTGTGGCTCCAGTGGAACCCACCGAAAATGTTCTTCTCTTAAACATTATGAAACCAACTGGAGTTGTGATGACTGCAAAGCTGCTGTTGAGGGAACAGGTGAGCTAAACTATCACTTAGGCTTACTATGTTTTAAAGACATAACCTTCAAAGTGCTCAGTTTTAAATAACAGGATTTTATTAACTTGTGCTTAACAATTATTTTCCAAATACCTTTGGTTTGTAACAGTGTCCATATTGCCAAACCATGTTAAATCACCTCTGGCACAGAGGCAAGAGAAAAAAAGACTGCTTAAAAGATGCCTCTCCAGCATTCATTCCTCAATCATCTCTAAAAGGTAACAATAAAGCATTATGGCAGTGCCTTGTTTGATCTGCTTCATTCAGATGTGTCTGTTCAATACCTCAATGCATGCCAAAATTTACAACTGAATGAATAAATAAATTAATTAATGCTTTTGATGAAAGGACTGCAGATTTCATAGTGATTTGTTGGTTCATATCAGGTTGTGTGTGGATGCAAGTCCCTCAGAAATCATAAAGGATTTGGCCACTCAGATATCAATGCAGCAGATCACAACAGTGCTGGTGAAAAAGGATGAGGTGTTTGAAGCTGCCCTTCAGACTGTGCGGCAGAGTGACTTTAACCCCTGCCACACACTGTCCGTGAGCTTCGGCAGAGAAAAACGGAGCCAAAAGGTGGGCACACAGCGCCGTTTCCTCAGACTCCTTCTGCAGAAATTACAGAACTCAAGTGTCTTTGAAGGACCTGACCAGGCTAAAAACCTGTCCCTCAGCTCGCAAGGTATGGCAATTTCATTTACACACTGAATATAAACAGCATGCATCATTTTTTATTTATTGATAGTCATAACATGTTTTGATCCCTGTTGGTGTAGGACCAAATGCAAGTATGCATTTAAAAAAGAATCTGTTGTGATGGTGACCGCTATTATATTAACAGAATGGCCTACATTTAATTACTCATGTTTAATTTAATAACAGTTGAATAAAGCTAGGGTAAAAAACTTACATGACAACTTTTTTTAAGGTTCAAGATCGTAAAACTAACAAAATCGGAAAATAATGTAATATCAAATTGGGATATTTATAAAATCATCTAGGTATTGTGATATGGTATAGGGTGGTGACTGGTAATTCCCATCTCTACTAATAAGGGCCTATATTCTGAATAATCCTTGTATATTTTACTGTAGGTCTCAAGTTGAAGGTTGATTTATTTTTTATTCTAATTTTATTAAATTTTTTTCATTGCTATTTTTGTTAAATATTTGTGCTCAAAGAGTTTGGGATGGCTTTTGAATGTCAGCGTTTTTTTTGTGTGTGTGTGCAGCACTGAGAGATGATCTGTATTTCGAGGTTGGCAGTCTGCTGGCTCTCTCTCTCGTCCATGGTGGTCCTCCAGTGTCTTTCTTCTCTCATGCGCTCTACTACAGCCTGTTCCATTACCCCACTGACTACAAGTTCACTGCTGAAGACTTGGGAGATGTCAAACTAGCGAGCACGCTCAAAAAGGTCAGTCTTAGAGCATATCATTATAGCAAAGACTCATAATACAATGCAACTTAAATGCACTTTTTTTGGTCATGAAATAAAGCTAAACTTATGTTTCAGATCGAGCGATCAAGCACTTTGAAGGAACTGAAGAGAGTTCTACGGTCCATAATGGACTATTTGCAAGTAGCAGGCTGCTGGCGAGAAATCACTAAACTGTCTGACAAAAACCTACTGCTGGAGGACATTCTAAACTTTTACTTCGTTGTGAGAATGCAGTTGCCTCTTCAAAGGTTGGTATTTTAAACAGTGAAACCTATACATAAAATGTCTACACACCCCTGATAAAATGGTAATTATTTGAATGTAAAAAATGTAATAAACAAATCATACCAGATGTCATATAGTAACCAACAAAATTCAAGTGAACAAAGGAAGAAGAAATCCCTTGCAAGATTTTTCTTCTGGCCACACTACACTTTAGCCATATGAGAGATTGTTGTCACATGTAGGGAGTGACCAGTACTTGCCAGATATTCCTGCAGCGTTTTATTGCTGCCATAGGTCTCTTCTATCAGCTCTCTCTGATGAGGATCACTGTGATGGCCCGTTTTCTCCACTTTTTGATAATGGCTTTCACTGTGTTCATTGGTACTGTATGTCTTAATATATTGGAAATTCGTTTGTACCCCTCTACTGATGATAACATTCAACAGTGAGATCCCAAACATTCTTTGTATGCTATTGGTGGACATTGGCTTTAGCAGTCAGATGAAGTCATCATTTAGTAAAGAATTATTGTGGTTAATTGAGGAAAGAATGTATGATTATGTACATGATGAACATTCATTGATCATGAGTTTGAAAATGAATTATTCATTCTGAGCAACCACAAAACCCATTATAAAAAGGTGTGCACATATATGAAACCAGGATATAATCTTTTCTGTTGCTTTTTCTGTTTTCCTGTCAGATTTGGTGGCATTTAAATACTTTTTCTAGTGGTACTATTCCCCCTTGCATAATAGAATTTTGAGATTGGTTGGCTCTAGCTACACAGTACATCTGTGCATTGCCAATGTTTTCCTTTTTTTTGTTCCTGCTACAGTAAGAGAAAGTATACTTAAAGTTTTACAGTTTTGTTTTTTCCCATTTTATTTGCTCATGTATTCAGTTGTCAGTGTTAAACACACAAAGAAAAATAGCTGCACGTCAGCACATGTCAATAAAATACAGATGAATCCAGACATCCTGCTACATTATGGGACAAATTAGTAACGGAACACTTAGGGTTTGTCGGAGGGTGTCTCCTTATATGAGGCCACTTTATAGGGAACCTCCAATTGATTTGTTAAAACTCTGGCAAAACACTGGTAAAAATACCACAAAGCATTATTTATTTTATTTATTTTGTACACGCCAACTGGAGACCCAATGACTAATATAGAATTTCGGCTTTTTAAAACCATAATTGCGTGGAGGCTGTAGTTGTTACATGATCATAATTTATGTTGAATTTGACATTAATATTAATCTGATCTGATTAATCTGATTAATAACTTTATAACTAGACAGAACAGTGAATTTAGAACTTTTACAAAGCGCTGCAGAATTACTGAATTCAATAATTAATATATAAAATTATCCAAAACACTGGTTTAATGTTTCCTGCTATCCTAACCAGAGAGCATGGCCTGTTTTGGTCTCTTGGACTCCTGGCCACCGATAGCTGTGGCAACCCTAGTATTCAAACATGATCTCTGGATGATCTGGTCAATATTTTCATCATAAAGGCCTCTTTGTTAAAATACTTTCCAACAACTTGTTTGAATGTATTCCAAGAAGTATTCCTCATTTTGTGTGGGGTCAACAACATGCTTGTAAGTCCAGTTCCTTGCAGATTTCCAGCTGTTTCTGATATCTGGAACTACCATGAGCACAACTGTTCCTAATGGTACATTTGACTGCTTAAGTATTGCTTTAATATTTGATTTGTGCATGTCAACAAACCCCAGTCTCTTTTGTGCTTGAAATCCCCCCCCATGCTAATGAATGACAAAATATGTCTGATGTTTGTAACATATTAATAATCCAGCAGAAACAAGACATGTTTAGAGGTACTTACTGGGCACTAAGACCAAATGGACAAATATATAGATTTTTCATATATTTTCTGACTAAAATATATATACCTTTAGAGTAAATAATGAAAACAATAAAATTGGCCAGTAATTCTGGTGGGCAGTATATAGCAACAGGCTGTTAAAGGATGATGAGAGTTCAGGTCCAAACGAAACTTTTGATTGTGTGGAAAAACAGAACACAGTTATGAGAGTAAAAACGACTTTTATTATTATTATTATTATTATTATGAAGGTATAAAAGGTCTAGGCCTAGGTCTGCTAGGTTGGACTGCCTGCTTCATGTCTGAAACGCAGGCCTCCTAGGAACTCCTTTAATGGCCCAGGACTGTATAAGGATGTTCCAAAAACAAGTTCCTCTAATGTGCAAATTTTGTTCATGAATGAATGGTTGTGTGTACACCTCCCACAGACCGATGTGTCTCTTCCACAAGTTGGGTACAAATTATCTGTTTATTTTCAAGGATCGGGGTTAATTTGCTGTAATACTGTTAATAATAAACATTTTTTGTGTGTGTGTTTTTTCTAGGTTTTGCGAGGGGCTTAAAACATTAGGTGTGTTTGATCGAGTCCAGGCATGTCCAGAGGCCTTCTACCCAATTTTTTGTGACCCAGGAGAAAGGATGACTGCAGATGCCCTGTTTTCACTTTTCACTGCTTGTTTTTCTGAGCAGGAAGAACAGAAAGCAAAAGAACATGCGACAATGGCACTCTGGAAGCAGTACATACACGAGTGTGAAGGTTTGTTTTTTTATATTTTTCACCTTTTGTAATCAAAAAAGAGTATAATTCATTATTGATAATTGTTTTATGAACAAAGATTACAGGAAAATGTTAACGTTTTTACACAATTGCTGCTCTCCTCTTTTTGTTATAGATGGACGATGTGCTGCATCACTAGAGGATATTCTCATATTTGCCACTGGTACCGATGTGGTGCCTGCCATGAGCTTTGACCCTCCTCCTTCATTATCCTTCTTTGTCCCACTGGAACCTTCCTTTGCCTTTCCCCAAAGTCAAACTGAAAAGAACCACCTCATTCTACCTCTAATCTCCTCTTATGAGATCTTCAAGAAACACTTGGAATATGCTGTGTGTCAGATCTCTGTGATGGAGGGCATGTGAACACACATTTATTTACAATCAATGTTCCAGTTCATGCCAAATGTGTTCAGTTGCAGGACACCCGTTCTTCCGTGCCAGCCTTAGTTAAATATATCTTCATGGACCTCACTTGGTACACAGGAGCACTGTCACACAGAAACATGTTTTGGTAGCTTAGTTCCTGTGAAAGGAAACTGTAATTCTATAGCATGAAGACACATACCTTTATGGCAACAATTTGGAGAAGAACCATAAATGGGCTTTATGGTCAGGTGTAAAAAAAAAAAAAAAAAAAAAAAAAGTTGTCATATAGTGTACATTTTGGTAGTTTATAAAAAGTACAGTTGTTTCCTCTGTATATACACCCCCATTAGAAAATGCTGATATTTAAATGTTTTAAAACTAAATGTCACTATTTACACAAATAGAATTACTGCCTACTCACTGCTGATGAATACTTTAGAGATAATCTCATTTTGAAAGGTTTTTCTACAAAAACTAGTGAAGAGCTTTTGCCATAAAGAAGAAAGCTGTTTTCATTATTCATTTAATTTTTAACTATGCTGTCATTCTACTGAATGGGAACCCACAGCGTCAGGAATTAACAATCAAGTTCCGCTAGCATCAATGTTTAAAAAATAAGTATTGAACTTTGAAGTAAAGTACGGGCATTAAAGCTTTTGAAACTAACAGTGTTCACTTAAAGCAGAATCGTGAAGGCATTCTGCATTTAAAAAAGTAAAATGTTTTAATGTTTTTTCATTTAAAGAAATGTATTTACTCCTTTGAAAAAATTGCTATACACCATACTGAATCCATGATCTAAGGTGAATGTTTTACAATGATCATTGTTGTAAACCTCTGCATGACTCGATCACATTTTCATAGTATTCCATGTGAATAACGAGTAAAGAGTAGCAGGGTTGCGCTTTTGCTAGTTGTGGGAAAAAAGCTGGATGTCTAAAGGTGAATCATAACTCAGTTCTTTGTTTTCTATAAATAGATGTTTAATGACGTCTGCAAGAAGTAAATGTGTTCTATGTAATTACTATGCATAGGTTATTGCAAGGTATGTTTAAAATTTGCCTTTTTTCATCTTTTTCCTTTTTTATGAGTTCTAAAGTATTGTACAGAAATGGCTTGTGTTGAGGAATCTCTCACTTTCTTTGTCTTTTTCTATTGTTATTAGCTTGTCTTTGTTATGTACTACATGATACAATACTTGAGAGGTTCTCAGCTGAACTTTGTGATGTAAGGCTAATCTGTTTCACCTGTAGCAAACCAAGGCAAATAAAAGACTCGATTGGTTTCAGTAATTGGCTTTTCCTGGTTAAGGTCACAGGGGAAGTAGGGCCTATTGAGGGAACTTTTACTGTAAGGCAGCAGTCTGTTAGAGGGCAAAATGTATAGACACTCTACAAATAAAAATGCCATGCTGTCTATTCATCAGTTTTAGTAGAGCCATCTGATTTATGATAACTGCAAATAAAACACTCACCAATGCACTGGAAATCCTTTTAAGAGCTGAGGTGTATGTTTTGTAAATCTAAAAGTATTACCATTTCTGTTTTTTTTTAAGTTGTTCTCAAGTTGTTTATTTATTAATAAAAACATTTTTTCTGTTCTTTATTACCTTCATGCTTTCACTTTCATGATGAGAAACATCAAATATATCTAACAAAACTATTAAATTGTTAATTTATGCAAGAATTTTCATTGTGGGTTTTTATTACTGTGCCCTCAATGGAAAGAGACTTTGAGGTGAGGAAGATTGTGTTGCCCTCAGAGCTGTCACTGGGAGTTTAATGCCATCGTTGTTATCCGAAGTGAGAAACCAGACAAAGAACATTCCTATTTTCCATCATTTAGGGTATAAAAATGCTTAATCAGACCAAACCAAACCTCTATTAGAATTATGGGAATCCACACTTGGAGTCAGATCTGGAGGTAGAAGTTAATTGCATGTAGCAACGTTTTGTACAGCCTTAACTGAAATCCCAATTCTAGAACTGTTCTAAGGACTACAACATTTCTCTAAAAAAAATCCATCTACAAATTCCAGTTTTGAAATACCTCCAATGCGTCGTAAATCACCTGTATGTCTCTGGGTCTCTCTGTTAATGACTAGTCCTTTTGATGTTCGGGACACAGCACTGCTTTAAATGTGCTCTCTTTGCTGAGAATAAACAGATATCTTCTCCCTGTGCTTGGTGGGTTTCCTCTGGGCACTCCAGTTTCCTCCCACAGTCAAAAACATGCAGATTATGGTAACTGGCATTCCCAAATTGTCTGTAGTGTGTGTGCCCTGCAATGGATTGGCACCCAGATTAGCACCCTCGTTGCCTAAGTCTCCTGGGATATACACAGGACACAGCGGTACAGAAGATGACCTGGTTCTATTGGGATGGTTCAGTGATACTTCCCGAACTTTGCTTTGATAATTAACCGCTCGACCGATAGATGGCGCTGCACTCGCGTCCCTAGTTGCCACGTCACCCGCCAACCTGTCAGCACATAAATAGTAAAGATGGCGGCCTCCATCCGGGAAAAACAGACAGGTCTGTTAATCTCTTGGTTAACTATTTTAGAAAGAGTTTAGCGTTTTTATACTTATCTGAATGTAATTACATGTATCACGGCACTCTACTGCCTCATATGTCTGTTATTAAACGCTGTATTTAAAGCTGCACTAAGAGATACCGTTCTGCTCACTTTGCTAAGCGTATAGCCGACCTGCATTATCAGCCAACGGCTTTTGAAATGTGATTAAAATAATATTTATCCCTTACCGAGTACGTCACAATCCTGCAGATTTTCCTAGAAAGTCCTTAAAACATACATAATAATAAATAAGCAGTATGTTCTGAATTAATTTCAAGGTTTCAGATTTGCCTAGCTAGCTAATCCAAACATATGAAAGTCGTTGTTTTACACATTATTATATTTTTTAACGTCCCATGTCCTTTAAATGTCAAGCTGACAGTTGGAGTGTAAAGACGCAGCCATGACCAGCACACGTGATGTAATTCTCATCAAATGAAGCCTTTTGAAAAGTGCTGTAGTAGCTCTTAAAACCCAAAGCATTTTAGCCATTTGTTTTCCTCTTATTATTATTATTTTTTTATGAACATATATAGGGCTCAGGACTGTGCAGTATAGAGTGACATATCCTTTATTTTTTCAGCACAAAATAGACATTATTATACACCGAATTTTAGTTTATTTTAATCAACTACACAAACATTTTTTTTTTAAATGGGTCATACAGTCAAAAAAATAGCACAGATACACATGATCATGTGTTTTTATGGTTGCTTTCAGTTGTTTCTATGACCAAAACATCATCATAATAATAATAATATGTTCATTTTGAAAGTTCTACATTTTTGCCACGCCATGTACATGTTTTAAAGTAATACCCAATACCCAATAATAAGCCGCTCCGTTATCACACACCGGCATTGCATATAAGGGCATATTGTTTTTTAATCGCCTTTGACCTATGCTGTGTTGCTGACACATATCTGTGCCACTTGGGTTTTAGGGATTTAAAGACCTGTGAGTCGTCTGGGCTCTCTCTGCTTTTCTTCAGATAGGAAAGTTAGGTTTAAGAAACTGCACTATCCAAAACAGTGACAAATTCTAAAAAACATTATATTTCCTTTTGAATTAAATATTAACCATACACACTATATGGATGAAAGTATTTGGTCCCCGTTATAACAGCTTTTACTCTTCTTGGAAGGCTGTCCACAAGATTTTGGAGTTTTTCTGTGGGAACTTATGTCCATTCATTCTGTAGAGCATCTATGAGGTCAGCTGCTGATTTTGGATGAAAAGGCCTGGCTCGTCATCTCCATTCCAGTTTATCTCAAAGGTGCTTGATGGGGTTGAGTTCAGGGCTCTGTGTGGGCCGGTCAAGTTTTTCCACACTGAACTCATTAAACCATGTTTTTATAGCCTTTGCTTTGTGCATTGGAGCACAGTCATGTTGGAAGAGAAAATGGCCTTCCCCAAACTGTTGCCACAAAGTTGGAAGCATAGCATTTGTCCCAGATGTTTTGGTGTGCTGAAGCTCTAAGATTGATTGAAACACCTGAATTTAATAATGAAGAGGTTTAGCCAAATACTTTTGTTCCAATAATGTGTATTTTGTATTTTCAGTCCTCTTGTGCATTATATCTGGAATTATTTCTTAGATTATTGTTATTATTATTAGTGGTGTTTGCGAAGCACTACTATTATTATCTCACAGGCTTATTTTTTCTTCTTCTTCTTTTTCTTCTTCTACTTCCGTACTAAAAGTTTGGCGCATAACTACTCCCGTACCGTTGTCGTAGACCCATGAATGAGGTGTCAAATCGTGCGACTTATTCGGGAATGGGGTGCTATTACTTTTCTAAGGGGTGGGCGGTTAAATGGCCTCGCAGGGGGCAATTAACTGCCCCAAAAATCCCATAGACAGTATGATATCAGCTATATCTATGACATGGCAAGCACCACTCACATTTTCTTTATTATTAATATTATTATTATAGTTAATTGAGTTAAATCTCATGTATATAGCGCTTTCAACAAAGATCATTGTCGCAAACTAACTTAACAGAATCAAAAGAAAATTAGGGAAATAAGTATTATGTGTGAGAAAATATTTATAGATAAAAAAGATCAGATTATCCCTGATGAGCAAGACGAGGGCAACAGTGGCAAGGAAAAACTTCCTGAGATTGCAGTAGGAAATAATCTTGAGAGGAACCAGACTCAACAGGGAACCCATCCTCATTTGGGTGATAACGGATAGCGGGAATTGATCAGCAGTTATAGTGTGTGGTAGTGGCTGGAAGTTCAATATAACAGGATATAAATATGGAGTCCACTTTCGTTATTAGAGGCTCATGTACAAAACTGTTTGTAGGAATATGTTCATGACTATACAGATTCATTTGAAATGTTTATGACAGACACTGTGACTAGAGGTTTGTGCAGCACACAACATTTCAGCACCTCACACTACAGTTTAATATCCTCGCCAAGCGAGCTAAGGAAAGTGGTGGTGCAGCAGGGAGTATTGAACATCACATGTTCTCCTTTTGTTTGAGTGGGTTTCTTCTTCAGTGTCTCCTCACTGTCAAGTATCCCAGCAAATTACTGTTTTGACTACACTTACTTGTCCCTAGACAAGCATGAGTGTGAAAATGTGTATGTGATGTCCTAAAATGAACTGGTGTTTCCTCCAAGGTGAGAGCTCTTGTCTTGGTCCCAGCGTCAACATCCTCAACATCTAGGATAGGTTCTGGTTCTACTAATTCCATAACCAGGATAAAGGGGTTAAAATAAATGAAGGAATGGTTCAGAAAGCTAAATAACCTGCACCATTCTTTGTCTTGCGGCTGTTCCCTTTCAGGGGTCGCCACAGCGAATCATCTGCCTCCACCTAACCCTATCCTCTGCTTTCTCTTCTCTC
>JAOVVA010000002.1:6278875-6295595 GCA_028565275.1 Leiocassis micropogon | reverse complement strand
TTGCCTCGCCAACCTGTACAGATCCACCTCTCCCTCCTTACTGTCCAACCTAGCATACAAGTTCTCATATGCTCTTTGTTTGGCCTTTGCCACCTCTACCTTCACCTTACACTGCATCTCCCTGTACTCCTGTCTGCTCTCTTTAGTCCTCTCAGTGTCCCACTTCTTCTTAGCTTTAAATAACCTGCACCATTAATTTAGATAAATTATTAGACCTTGTCTTTTAGAATGATCCAGAATGTCATTAAATTGGTGGTTTATTTTCTGATAATTGTTATTGTGAGTTTGGTTACTATTATTGTACTTAAACTAATTATGCCATTAATCTTTCCTTAGCTGCTTTGAAGCGTATGCTTAACTTTAATGCACCACCTTTAAAAAACACAGCAGTTGAACCCGTATGGAAGGTAATGGATCTTACTTAGTTATTATTTGATGTAATATAAAGTAAAGTTACTAATCGAAAAGTATAGAAGGAAACTGTGTATGTTTAACTGCTGCTTGTTTTTCTTTTTAGGTACTTATTTACGATCGCTTTGGTCAAGATATCATCTCTCCCCTTCTATCTGTGAAAGAGCTAAGAGACATGGGAATCACTTTACACCTGTGAGGACCTAGAACTATTCTACTGACTTTTCTTCCAAATCTGCAGTCTTCATCATTCCTACATAGTTGTAATTGTTTTTCTCATTTTGTTTTCTAGATTATTACACTCAGACAGAGATCCCATTCCAGATGTTCCTGCCATTTACTTTGTGATGCCCACAGAGGAGAACATAGACAGGATATGTCAAGTAAATCTTAATGCTTTAACCATAATGTTAAATTAGGTTTACTCTTTAAAGTGGTTCATTCCGGATGCCAAATTTCAGAACAAGTACAGTTGCACTCAAAAATTATTCAACCCCTATTGATTTTTTTTTTTGCCATTTTGTATTAAATCAATGAAACAAGAACAATTTAAGTATGCTTACTACAACTAATATAAGTTATTTCTCCAAAGTCAACACAAATGGCCCCTTTTAATGATTACTGCAGTTTGAGAATTATTCAACCCCTGAATAAAATCCCTCCTTAGACCACAAATTTGTGAATCAGGTGTTGTCTCAAGCACAGATTGATGCCTTTTAGAACACATCAAATACCTGGACTTTCTAGAGATATGTTAATATTGTCTTGTCATAAATGTCAAGAGAGTCAAGAGACTTTCTGTTGAAAGTCAAGAGAGTTGTCCATAAAGTTAAGAGAAGAGATCATTGCCTTGCACAAAAAAGGACAAGGATATAAAAAAGTAGCAAAGGTACTAAATGTTCCTAGAAATATAGTCAGAAGCCTATTTTGTAAGTTCAAAGTTAAAGGAACAGTGGCTACACTACCTGGACATGGCAGAAAGAGAAAGCTATCACCTGCTGCTACCAGATTCCTGAATTCCTTTTTTTAAAGTGTTTAAAAAAATCTTGATTGACTGCAAAGGACCTACAGAAAGATTTGGTGGCAGCAGGCACCGAAAATTCACTTTGCACTATTAGGCGCATACTGAACCCTGATGGCCACCCCAAGACATACCCTGTTACCGGCCCTAAAAGAATATCTGAAAAGTCACAGAATTTATAAAAATATTTAAAAAAAGACACAGAAGTTTAGGAATTCTTTTATGGTTAAACAAAGCTTGAACTTTTTGGGCCTATGAATTTTTGGTATGTTTGGAAGAGAAAGACTGAAGCATATGCAAAACCGTGCACCTGTGAAGCATGATGGTGGCTCGGTGATGCGCTGGAGCTACATTGCTTCCTCTGCCACTATCTTTGAAGAAAATGCCATGCCATCTGTTGGAAAACCTTCCAACAGCACAATGACCCCAAGCATACTTCAAAATCCACCAAGGCTTGGTTTCAGTCCTGGAGGATTCTAGAGTGGCCATCACAGTCGCCTGACTTAAATCCAGTAGTCAAATTTGAAAACAAGAGCAGCACGCAAACCCAAGAATTTCACAGAAAAAGAGGCGACTGCCCAAGAAGAATAGGGCTAAGATCCCTCAGAAACACTGCCAGAAGCTAGTGTCTGGCTATACATCACATTTGCAACAGGTCATAATAGCTGAAGGAGACTCTACTAAGTACTGAAGCTGCTTCTCATCAAGAGGTTGAATAATTCTGAAACTGCAGTAATCATTGAACGGAGAATTTTGTGTTGACTTTGGAGAAATCACTTGTTATACAAGTTGTGTTGAGCTATTTAAATTGATCTTGTTTTACTGATTTATTACAAACAGCTGCAAGTTAGAAATTTTAGCCAAAAAAACAAATTTTCAACGGTGGGTTGAATAATTTGGAGTGCAACTATATTTTTAGTGCGCCTCAAACATGTAATGTTCATGAAACTTACACTTGCAATATATAAATGTATATGTAGCATAGCTATGACTTTATTTAAACTTTACAGGACCTGCGGAATCAACTCTATGAGTCATACTACCTGAACTTTATCTCTGCAATCTCCAGAAGCAAACTGGAAGACATTGCAAGTGCAGCTCTTGCAGCAAATGCTGTGAATCAGGTGACCAAGGTAAGTCACATCCAGGTCTAATAAAATAAAAAAAGTCCAGTACAACCTTAAATGTGTCAAACAGTACTCTTAAAACAAAAACTATTTTGTGTTAAAGAACATGACACTTTCAGGAAAAAAAAAGTTTTGAAAAAAAGTGCTTGCAAAAAAGAGAAGCATATGAAAATCATAAGCTGCAGAAGAATTTCTCCAGGATTTTAAGATTCTCCTTGTTCATACTGCAAGCAAATCTGATTTGTTGCATAAATCATAAATCTTTAGGATTTAATGTCCACGCTGTTATTTTAAAGTGATCAGATCAACATATCTGCATCGGAATGCAGCGTGATATTTCCTTTTCAAATTCAAATTTTATTAGTCACATACACAGTCATACACAGTACGATATGCAGTGAAATTCTTTATTCTTTGCGTATCCCAGCTTCTTGTTGGTAGGCAGGGGTCAGAGCGCTGGGTCAGCCATTTTACGGCGCCCTTGGAGCAGACAGGGTTAAGGGCCTTGCTCAAGGGTTCAACAGTGGCAACCTGGCGGAGCTGGGACTCGAACCGCTGATCGTCCGATCCGTAACTCAGAGCCTTTGTGACCATGAACCATCACAGATTTTTACTTACTTACCGGCTTTTACATACCTAGCAGTAATCTCCTAAAGCATAGCAACCTTACATTTTACATTTTTACATTTTATAACTTAAAATACTCAAATGACAAATTATATTAATATATAATATAGTATAGCATAATGGCTAAATGTGTATACACACAATATAGAAAGATAAAGAATGAAGTAAAAAATTACTATAGAATTTTAATGCAAGTGATGTAATGGAAGGTTTGACATATGATATGAGCGGGTAGAGGTTAGAATGAGACACATCGTTAGGAATCCAACTTGAATCTCATTTCAAATCACCTCTGGATGCGGTTCAATCAGATTTGCAAAAATCAGATTCAGTTTGTTTTTTCTGTTCAGACTGCAATGTGATTAGAATCTGGATATGCCAAAAATGGGATTTGGGCTGGCAGTCTGACACTGCCTAAGAGGCTCTGTAAAATAATAATCATTTCTTTGTAAAACCGCACAAATTGTACCCGAGATCTTTGACGTTTTTTAAAAAGCAAAGGTCTTTCACCAAAAATGTAAATTTTGTTTACTTTATTACTGTTTCCTCCTCTGTCTAATATTTTTTAAATGTGGAAATGTGTATACATTTTTTTGCCTGTTTTTAAGATACATTGTATAACAATTTTTTTTTCCTAGTTAGTAATAAGGGGTCATTATTTTCTAATTGCCTATGCTTAAAAAGTATGGAAAATGGCCTTTAATCTATTCAAACATTGCTCTTGTGACCAGGGCACAAAAGTCCTTGAAATTGATTGATTTATTTATTTTTTTTTATTTTTTATTTTTTTCATAGAAAACATCCAGATTTGCATCTTTTTGTTCTAAAGTTTAAGTACAAAAATTGAGTAATGAGTAATCTTAATTTACAATTATGTTGTATTTTTCCATTATGTTCTTGTTATTTTGTCCTCGGTCGTGGCGTTCAGTCGAGTATATCCTGGTGGAAGTGCTTGCTTTGCTCCTTTGGGTACACTTCCACATTCTCCTTAAATTTTGCAAGATAAGCATTAAGCCTAATGTCTGACATTGTTTTGATTCTCTTTGAGGACAGAAAAAACAACATATTTAGAAATTCAAGTTTTTCCCAGTGAAAATATGTACATTAGTATAAACAATTAAGATAACACTTACTGTCCAGTAACAAAAAATATTACATATTACAAATAGTTGTTTTTTTGTTATCACATATATTATAACAGCTATAAAGTTATTACCTCACCAGCAGACTTTTTCCACTTAGTTAAAGTGTATGAGGAAAAAAAAATCTGTCTGTTATATAAGCCTTATAAGACTTCAAAATAAAAGGTTTCCAGCCTAGAGGCTTTCCCATGCTGGAAACCTAACTAAAAGCTTTACGTCTGTTTTAGAATGCTGAAACAAATGTCAAACAAAATTGTCTAGCACTTTGTTTATTAACTTTAATGTGCAAATGATAATTAGATTATTAGATTTGATTTTCTTAGATTTTGTGGAATCATGCAAGTTTCTGTGAATTAACTGGTATCATTGAAACAAAGACAGAATGAGCGCATACATATAGGCTTTCCAGCTGGCACAACTGCTAGCAACATTATGCTGCTATAGAATAGTTATCAGCACTTAGATTTGACAATTCAAGGGCACTTTGATGTACATGAAGTTAGATAACAGTATACTGTTCTATTGTTTTATTGTGTTTTTTTAGGTGTTTGATCAATATTTGAACTTCATAACACTAGAAGATGACATGTTTGTCCTCTGCAATCAAAATAAAGAACAGATCTCCTATCATGGTGAGCTATATGGTAGAAGTGAAATGATACATATTTACAGTAGCATAATAGTTTTTTTGTTTTCAAATAGAAATGGCATCACAATGTGTAGCAGTAAAAGTGCTGAATCATTTATTTTGGATACTCTTATTCTTTCTATAACATGTGTCTGTCCTATATAAGTAAAAAAACGTTCTTAGTAAATTTAATCTTCATGTTGTCATCCAGGAGTTTTAAGAAGTTAATCGTTTTTCTTTGTGTGGTTGAAATCCTTGGCTATATCATGATATAGGTGTGTTTTCTTGATATACACTCTTTCACTGAGTCAAATTTACAGACAGATACTGATACTTTCTCCATTTGCTTTTTCTCTTCCCTTTTGAGAACAGAGGAAGTGGATTTTACACTGCTTTAAGATGGAGTTGTGCCTTTCTAGTGTTTTTATATGGGTTGATATTTATTTGGATTTGAGACAAATCAGAAACAACGACTTTGTGTCTGCAGCAAAGAAAAATAAAAAATCTCAACAGTGAGAATTTAATTGATTATTGCATATGCACATGTTGCTGCCATCTTTTCATGCTGCCATGCACATTTTTCCAATTGTGCTGTCAGGGATCTTAAGCAAGTTATATAAAATTGTTGATAACTCTAGTAACTGCAGAAGAGTAAGAAATCATCACACAAAATTGCTGAGATGATCGTGAGATTGTTATACTATAAGGATGTACTGTATGTGGCTGATTCGAATGCAGTTAAGGGGAAAAGTCCTTAACCAACTACAAAGAGATATTTGATGAAGTGCCAACAGTGTTTAAAGATGAAAACAGTTTAAGGATATTCTACCACTTTACAAATTTTTTTACTTCTTCCCTGATAAGAAGCACATACTGACAAGAAAACAAAAGAATACTTTTTGAATGTGGGCTTCAAAATTGGCCATCTACTGAAGCAACCAGTATTTGCATCTAATGGAGGGGTCATGTAGCAGGTGCGGAATTGCCTAGAATGTAAGAGAAATGCAGTCTAAAGCCTAGAGGTGGTTTGGTTGTCGGACAAGGGCAGCAGGGCTTCATAGTGGTGTGGCGGCCACAGCAGAGATAGTCAGTGGCTGAGAGGCAGTTTGAGGCTACAGTTGTCCTTCTCCCCACCCTGTGTCAGCACTGCATCTGGAACTGTCTCGCAGGTGTTCATGTGGATGATGAACAGAAGGTTGAAGTTGGGGAAGATCTGGTGAGCTCTTTAGCCACATCAAGCAGTTATCATCGTCTCCTTTTATGTAGGGGCTGTGTCTGGGTTGAACCTAGTGGATGCATGTGGAGTTTCTTTTATGGCAAAGAGCCCATTAGAAAACAGGTGATCCAAGTTCCTTCCCCCTCACTGGTGACTCGTCACAGCGTACGTTTTAAAATTTGATTGGAGCTTTCTACTTATCCATCTATTAGTGGATGGCCCACAGTCGTCCTGATGTAGCATACCAGCAGCTACCAGAGAGAAATACTAAGTCAAGTGAGAGATGAAGGACATGCCTTAGTCTCATAATGATTGCTATTTCTTATGCCCAGTCTGGTAAAAGCAGCAACAGCTTTCTGGTACTTTCTTGGAGGAGGCTTTATGGAGATGCCAGATAGCTGTAGCGGGTGTCATGGTCCCCCAGGGTATCCTCATTGCCATAAGCTGACTTAGGCAGAGGGCCCAGAAGGTCCATTTCGATGCTCTCGAATTGTACATTGTTAATTGACAATATTTTCCTGTTGTTGACAGTCTATGGTCAGACAAAGTTCACACGAAGGTCACCTGCAATAGCAGGTGTTTCCGGGGGTTCAGGAGTCAGGAGGAAGGGAAGGTGCAGTCATGGAACTTCCTCATTCTTTTTTTTTTTTTATTTATTTGTTTTTTGCCAGGAAGGCAGGTATACATTCCACAGCTTTCACCATTTTTCAGAGCGATAAGTGGAAGTTTTCCTTTCTTGCATGGGGAATTGCATGTAAAAACCCCATTGGGGCCACACTCTCGCCAATGAGCCGTTAGCCTCTCTGGCTTTAGCCAGCACTTAATGATTCAGAGAAGATTGTCTGTCTGGCTGATCGGGCAGTCTGGGCCAGTCAGTCCATGGATGGAATTCAGCAGCAGTGCTGTGGAGGGACAGCCCCTTAGCAACCCAGGATTTCTGCTTTCAGTTTCTTGTAGTTAGAGGCATCTTCCATAGCTGCCTCTAACTACAAGGTGCATAGTTAATGAGAGCAATGGCACCAGCACAAGAGCCCACTCTACTGGTGTCCATGATTCTTCCTGAGCTGTCTTTTACTTCCAGCATTTCCTTGCGTAGAAGGAGCTGGGTTGTGGTTATGGGATTGGGGAGTCTTGAGCAAGACAGAGACCCAAGCCACAGACAAAACTTATGTTCTTTTATTTAGTAAGAAAATAAAGAAAATGCAGTAGAAATTGTCTGTGAGGGTCCTGCAGCATATGTGCCCTTGCATGGAAGGTAAGGAAAATGCATGCTGGAGTCTTGCAGTGTTCCCGGTTGGCAGGCAGGAATGGCAGGACTCTAAAGCACCGATGGCAGCTGGGTTGGTTCTTGATGTTGTGTCTAAGATGCAGATTCATGATGCATTCTCTTTTTAATCATTTGCACAACAGAATGTAGAAATTAGTCTTAAAGGTTTAAGTAAATCAACTGTTATTATATAAACAATAATATATTTAAAAGACCATATTAATATAAACCTTGCAGTGCAGCTGGAACTACTGTCAGAGCTGTGTAGTTTCATAAAGTTAATTTAAGAAGACCTTTTAGATTTTAATATCAATAGCTTTGCCTCCACTTTTATCTTTTGAACAAATGATGCACTGTTGTTCTAGTGTCTGACAAAACTACTGCCCTTCTTTCAGCAATCAACAAACCGGATATTATGGACACCGATATGGAGGCTATAATGGACACAATTGTTGACAGTCTCTTCTGCTTCTTTGTGACTCTTGGTAAGTAAGGTTTTATACAATAACTGTTCTCTTTAATATATATACCTGTATACTTGGCTATTTTTGCATTATTATGTGGCAGCAGTATAATACATACGATCATGCAGGTTCAGGTTAAGACATTATTGCTATCGTTCACCTTAAACATCAGAATAGGGGGAAAAAATGATCTGTTTGACTGGGACTGTCTCATGGTTTTTGGTGCCAGATAGACTAGTTTGAGTATTTCAGAAACTTCCTAACTCCTGGAATCTCACAACATTATCTAGATTTTACACGGGGACAGGGGTAGCTTAGTCGTTAAGGGATTGTACTACAGATCGAAAGGTCCCAGGTTCAAACCACACTACAACCAAGTTGCCACTGTTGGCTGTAACCCTTAACTTCTCAGATGTATGATGAAATAAAAACATAAGACGTTCTGGAGAAGGGCGTCTATAAAAGAAAGGCGTAAAATTAAATGTTACATGTAAACAAAGTGGTGGGGGAAAAATATACCAGGTAACAATTTTGTGGCTGGAAATGCCTTGTTTAGGGAGGGCAGAGGTTGAGCTGCTATGGTGAGCATTTCAAAGCGCATTTGATATTAAAGGATTGGCTACAATAGCAGAAGTCCACATAGGGTTCCATTCTTGCCAAGAATAAAAATCAGTGGCCATCATGGGTGCTGGCTCATCTAAACTGGACTGTTGAAGATTAGGAGGAAAAAAATCATTTGATGTTTTTCGGCTGTTTAATTTCAGTGAATCTGTCTCGGATTTCTGTTCCTGGCTAATAAGAGCGCAGCCTGACCAGGCCCCATGTTGGAGTTGTCCATCCACCTCAAGGTTTAATGTGCTGAGCATTCTGAGCTGCTTTTCCGCTCGCCACAGTTGTTTCCAGCAGAACAGGAGTTTACTGAAATACTCAAACTAACTCACCAACACCAGCATTCACAGAGAGCACCAATTTTTCTGGATTCTGATGTTTTAACCTGTGTCTGTATGCAGTGCAGAACCTAAATCAAACACTTTTTGTACAAACTGCTGTTGTGATGGATTGATCCCTGTTTTTTATGAACTGATTTATGTCAGTTTTTAAAAATATTTGTGGTAGCAAATTACAGAACTACATTACTACACAGATGGGACATGCAATACAACTTGTAAATTGTTATTTAATTTATAATTTCCAAAAGAAATGGCAGATCTTTTTTGCAGTTTTGTTTGTTTGGGGCTAAAAAAGGTTTAGTAATCTTAAGTGGATTGTGCTCTAACAGCAAAAAGTAGCAGGGGGAATTGAGTTAAAGCTGATTTTTTTTTTGTTTTGTTATTGATA
The DNA here is from genome assembly GCA_028565275.1 of Leiocassis micropogon. Taxonomy (NCBI): domain Eukaryota; kingdom Metazoa; phylum Chordata; class Actinopteri; order Siluriformes; family Bagridae; genus Leiocassis; species Leiocassis micropogon. Next base: position 6,286,354 of record JAOVVA010000002.1, on the reverse strand, counting down.
TCAGTTTCTCTGATTAAAATGCAGACTGAATGTTTATTATTATGAAGGTGACTTTATAGTGCCAAAACATTTTTGTTTATAATACTGTCGTTGTTAAGTAAGGGAGAAGGAAGTAAATTTAGTTTACTTTTGAAGTGAGTTCACTATTATCTCTATATTTGAAATACAAAAATAAATCATCCCCTGGAACATTCTTGTGTGCTTTGGAAAATGTGCGCAAAGTCTAATATGCCCTCCTTTTGGCAAGTGATTGAGATTTCCTGTTTCCCTAGGTGCTGTTCCAATAATCAGATGTCCAAGAGGAAACGCAGCTGAAATGGTAGCCGTGGTAAGCTGCTTGTCTCACCTTTCAAGCCATAAAAGTTGGTCTGAGGAGTCTTTGTTTTCTCTTTGCCCCTGAATAAAGGCTTGTTTTATGAGTTTTCAGCTTTTGGCTGTTAAATGCTGTTTGTATTCAATGCCTGTGGATCTGTAAACCACTTTCCCCACTACTCTCTGTATTGTTCTTGCAGAAACTTGACAAGAAACTGAGAGAAAATTTGCGAGATGCTCGCAACAGCCTGTTTACAGGCGATACCATGGGCACAGGACAGTTTAGGTGAGACACACACACACACACCTGCAAAAAAAAAAAAAAAGGCATATGACGAGTTTTAATTCGGGTACTTTTACGTAAATAATTTAATATCTAGTTATAATCTCCAAAGAATTTCCACAGATTCAGCTAGATTTTTTTTTTTACACTTGCATGAGTTTTAATAAAGCGTGAAATTACAGAGAAATAAAAGTACAGTCCACCCTCCCTGCGTACCCAGTTCACAACCCTAAGAAGCTCAGGGAAAGATTCAGAAGTGATTGTTTTCACTGCTGGAGCTGAGAACTGAAGCCCAGAGGAGGATATATTTGTCATCTGCTAATTTTTCTTTCTCTTTTTCTTTCTCTTTTTCTGTTCCTCTTCTTCTCTGTCTGCACGTAAATTTTTGTAGTTTCCAGAGGCCATTGTTTGTTCTTGCTGACCGCAATCTGGATCTTGCCACCCCACTCCATCACACATGGACCTACCAAGCTCTTATTCATGATGTCTTGGTAAGCAGATGTCAAAGAAACCTACAGTATCATTAGGTTAATATCACTGATGTGTTCAAAAAAGGCTCCCAGTTTCTCTACCAAAAATTTCCCCCCCAGAATAATTCATATGGAAAGATTAAGCTATTGCCAATTGCAGTTATCATTTGTAAGATTTCATCAAATGTGGAATATAAACACTAAGCTGTTAGTGTGTGCCAAAGAACATAAATACTTAATTTGTTAGAATCCCTTTAAAAACACTTGTCTTAACGGGGTATGTCTCCAGGTACGGACAAATCTGTGCAAGTTATAATGATTGGCATATTTTTTGCCTAAGGCTTTTGTCAATGTCATATATCTATGCTTTCAAAATGTTACAATCCACAAGTGAGACCATTTAAGTGTGGGAAAAAAAACTGTCAATTACATGCTTTTATGACATACCAGTATATGTTAACAGTGTTAAGTGTAAGTGGTATAAATGTTTTTAGCGTTTGCATGTCATTTGACAGTATCTTTGTGTACAACATCAGATCATACGGTACTGTGTAACATGGTGTCTGGGCACATGTGTTTTAGGACTTTCATCTGAACAGGGTCAGTCTAGAGGAATCTGCAGGGTCAGAAATGAGTCCAACAGGGGCACGGCCCAAAAAGAAGAACAAAAAGAGCTACGACCTCACTGCTGCGGACAGGTTTTGGCAGAAGCACAAAGGAAGGTGAGTAGCTAATGTTCTTAAATCTTGTCATGATATGCTGAAGTTGTCGATTTACATGTAATCCATAAGAGCAGAGAAAAAAATTCTGTAGGCAGGAAAGGCAGTAATCTATAAGTAATCAGTGGTGTATAAGCCGTGAGTGATTAGGTTATATTTAAAGAGGTACTTTAATTAAAAGTAAATTAATTAACCTTTTTTACTTTTTAAAATATTCAAGGCCAAACTTGGCTTTATGTGCTTAGCTGAGTCTGTTGCCATCTTAATTGTTTCAGCCCATTCCCTGAGGTTGCCGAGTCAGTGCAGGAGGAGTTGGATACATACAGAGCCCAGGAGGATGAGGTTAAGCGCCTCAAGAGCATCATGGTAGGAACAAAGAAGTTGCTTTTTATGCAGCGACACCATGTTCTACATGGAATTTTTCTTTATAGAATGTTAAATGTCAGAGAGAGCACTGTTAACATTTTGGTTTTCTCTGAAGGGCTTAGAAGGGGAAGATGAGGGAGCCATTAGTATGTTGTCAGATAACACTGCCAAACTTACCTCAGCTGTCAGGTGAGACAATGTGAAGTGTGCCACTTTAAAGAAAAAAAAAATATTTATTCTATCAGCTACAAGTATAAATGCATACCTATTAATAAACATACATGGTTAAAATTATTTTATAATACAATAACTTTTAACACATACTAGAAAACTACTTTTATGCAGTATACAGTCTGTGGCATGACAGTCCTATGTCACATTAAGTGTCTCAAGTAACAAAATATTTCTCTACCCAAACAGTTCTCTTCCTGAGCTTTTAGAGAAAAAGAGACTGATTGATCTCCACACCAATGTTGCTACAGCAGTTTTGGACCACATTAAGGTGAGCATTGTTCTTTTATGTTCTCTCTTTCTCTCTTTTTCTCTCTCCCTCTTTTTAAAGTAATATAGAAACAGGCAACAACTGATAGACAGACAGATCGACACACAGACGGGTTCATAAGTTGCAGTCTGATGGCCAGTCTCTTAGATCTGTTAGATGGACAGTTTCTTAGTTTCATGACAAATGAAGAATGCATTTGTCAATTGTTTACGGGAACTCTCAATATGCAATCCAAAAAATGTGCAGGTGCAAATGAAGGAGGCCATCATTAGGCTGAAATTAACTATTAGAGATACCAGAAAGTTTAAGAGTGACCAGATCAACAATTTCGTATATTCTTAAAAAGAAGAAATACATTAGTGAGCTCAGCTACACCAAAATGTCTAGATGATGTCTAAAGTGTGTATCGCAAAAAGAAAATGTTTTCTTGAGGAAGAAGACCACTTCACAATATCTAGTCCAGACCACTCTGGTGTATTATTGTGAGAGTCCACAATCAAGAGATACATTCATAAACGTAAACAAAAGAGGGTTTATCCCAAGATGCAAACCACCAGTAACACCCCACCCAAGAACAGAAAGTTCAGATGAAAAAAAAATTGTTAAAGCACACATTCAGCATGACATTGTTTTGCCACTTGTTTTTTTGGCTTTGATTATGGGAGAGTCAAGCCACTTGGTAAAGTCTTCTCCATCATAAGACAAAGACTTTCAGTAGGATTAAGGTCAGGACACTGTGGTAGCCAATTCTGATTACTCATGATTACTCATGCTCCCAGAACTGCTCCTTCACAGTTTGATCCTGATGGATCTTGGCATTGTCATCCTGAAATATGAGCATGTCGCTTTGTACATCCTGTGACATGGTTGTTAAGACATGAATCACTCCATCAGTTAGGGTTAAAAATATTGTTAGCAGCTGCAACATATTAATCATTTCAGTAATTATGAAACCAAAGGCTCTAAGTATTTGCTTATTCAAAACTTGTTTTGAATTCACATGTAAATAGTTACTGCCAAGAGAAAGCCAAGTTGTCACGGTTAAAATCTGGCTACTTCGCAGAATCCCAAATATGAAACATATTTAGTTTTTTGTTTTTAAGTTTCACCTTTTTCATTTACCATTGAATTCCATAGGTGTTATTTAATAGTTTTTTATGTCTTCAGTATTGTTCTACATTGTAGAAAATAGTTAAAATAAGGAATAATCTTTGAATAAGTAGGTATGTCCAGCTTTTGATTGTTACTATATAATCATTATACGCTGAGTGATCTGTATGCTCTGTCTGTAGACACGCAAGTTGGATGTATACTTTGAGTATGAGGAGAAGCTAATGAGCAAGTCCACTCTGGATAAATCCCTGTTGGACATCATCAGTGACCCGGATGGTAAGCCTCTGTAACGTGCAACAGTAGTCCTCTGCTACCTGCTAACCTAATAGTTTCTCCTGTTTTCCTTATCAACTATAACTGCTTGAAGATTTTGTTCTTCAGGTTACAGATTTGTCGCATGAGGTCAAATCAAACTAAATGAATGAATGTAGTCATTAACTCCCTCAATATGAACTGGTTCTACCTTTTTTCCATCTTCCTCTGCAAAATGTATCTTGTCCCTGAGGAGAAGTGGTCAGCTTTAAAGAAGTTCATTGATGCTATCTGAGCACAGAATGTGTTTTTTCCTTTGCCAGTGTTATGAGGTTTTTGAGGTTTTTGAAGACTTGTTTTTGATCTCTGCAGGCTCCTTAAATTCATAGGTTTCTGATATGTGCACAAGACTCTCCACTGACATAACCATAATAATAATTACATACAATGTGCCAAGTTTTTAAACTATACAGAGTTCCATTGTCTTGCACTTAAAGTTTTTATTGGCTGTTTTGGGAACAAACCTGCTTGCTTTGCACAGTCCATTCAGCTCTTAAAATAAATCTTGTGAATTATTACTGGACAGGAAACCTTTAATGATGGATTCTTAATTTTTGTTGGTAGCTGGAACACCAGAGGATAAGATGAGACTTTTCCTGATCTACTATATCACCTCCCAGCAGCCTCCATCTGAGGTAAAATTACATACTTCTTATCCTCCAGTCTCCCTAGTTTGTGTGGGCCCATAGCAGCCTAGTGTTTTGTGCAGATGGCTTGTGGTAGGCTCTCCTGGTGTGCACTTTCGGTAAAAAGATTTATTATAATTAGCGGTAGATGCATGGATGCCTATGTGAAACACAGTACCAAGCCAAACACAGTATGTGTGCTCCATGCTACACCATTTCTGTGTTCTTAAAGCCTATTTTCAGATCCTGCTCAAAAGCCTTGTTGTTCTTTGGTACAGGTTTGGGAAACACTGACACCTTTTGATGCCATAGCCAAGCTTTATAAATCTTGTAGCCAATAATGCAGGATTGTTTTATTCCTGGCAGGGTCACTTCTGCTAGATGTTACTTAACCGGACAGAAGAATGATAGTGTAAATTCTCTCCAATCTTCAGAGGTTGTCAAGGGAGCCAAGAGCTGGGATATGGATGACCACAGATTGGACAGAGTCCAGACTCTGCTTCCACAACAGTGACTACAGTTTACCCCGAGAACTTAGAAAGTATTCGGACAAGGGTTATGGGCAGTTGTCAATGGCCTGCTGTCTCTGACTATCATGTTGATCAATGCAGGCTGTTTTATAATGTCCTCTTCAAAAGGGGTTGTTGTGTTTATAGGACAGACAGCTGAAGTTGAGCAAGAAATCTTGTCCCACATCATCTGGTATCCTTCCTTTCATCTGGGTTTCTCTGAAGCTCATTATTTTTGGCTAACACTTTGCTCAAACTCTGCCATTGTTTGTTTGTCTTCTGTGTTAGTAATGATATTGGTGAAAACATATCTATATATCTGAGAAGGTTGGGAGTTTGTCCTCATCCTTGATACAGCAGGGTGCTGACAGAACGCCCTAATATTATCTAAGTCAAATGCATTGTAACTATGTCAGTCATCGTGCAGATTTTTTCCCTGATTAAAAATGTTGAATAAATGTTTTCTTTGAATCTTAGACAGTTTGTTCATTTGCAGGGTGATCTCGAGCAATATAGAAAGTCTTTGATTGATGCTGGCTGTGACCTGTCCCCTTTGAACTACATAAAGCAGTGGAAGTGAGTTCTTGCCAGTGTCAGCAAACACATAATATTTTACAATTTCACAATAACTGCAGAAAATTTAACAAGAAAAATATAAGAACTGCATACGCAACTTGTATATTTCATTTTCCAGAGCTTTTACAAAGATGGCTGCTGCACCAGCCAGTTACGGTAACAGTGGAGTGAAACCAATGGGGTAAGAAGCTATATCAAGTTTTTAACATATGAAAATAAGTCATTTCGTTGATGTCAAGATCTAAGGTGATCTGTTTGTTATTTTTCAGGCTTTTTTCCAGAGTCATGAACACTGGCTCACAATTTGTCATGGAAGGTGTGAAAAATCTGGTCTTGAAACAACATGTGAGTATAAGGCCACTGTTATGACTGTTGTTAATGGGGAGATCCATCATGTCACAGAGCAAACTTTATCTCTTTCAGTGGCCTTTCAAGTCATAATCTGTATCCATCAGAATAAATTTGCGTTTGTTTCAGTTTGACACCCAGTATGAAAACCTTTACGTTATTTCTGCAGGCTTGTTTTGCCAGTTCTCAGCTATCAGAATAAGTGATAGGCCCATGTCTCTCACCTTGGCCAAAGTTACATTATGGCCTACAGTAGGAGCACATAATGGTGAACTTGCAGCAAATGGCTGGTGCATTCACTCATGTTGGTGTGTTCTGACTGATCAAGGAATAAATCCGAGATCACATCAGGGAGTATTCTTCTTTATGGCAGATAGATCTAGGATGACTCTGCTAAAGCATATCCATATTGTCACGAACCTCCTTTGAAATAATGGGACAGAGCACACTTTTTAAGTTAGTGTGACAGCATATGCATGTACAGTATATGACTATAGTCCTTCTTGGCAGACAGTATAGGCAATCTTTGTTGGTTTTCTTCAAACGAACATAATATGATTGCTGAACTCTCTCGCATTAACTAATGTGAACTAGTCACCTTTTCACCACTCAGGACACCTGATGTCAGAAAGCTGAAGATTCATTTGCCTAGGTCTCAGGCTTTAAACTCACCTAGAGGGCACTGTGGTGTTGAACGCTGACGTTTAATTTACAGCACTCTTAACATGGATGTCTTTTCAAGCACTTGCTGATGATGTTAAAGTGGTAAAGGTCACTTTATACATTTAGAAACCAGGTACACTGAAAGACTTTTTTGAAGCGCTCAGGAAGAGACAGATTGAAGATGTCTGTGGCTATCCATGGTTAACTGATCAGCACATGCTTGAAGGATGCAGTCAGTAATCCCGTCTTGCTTGGTATCTTTGTGAGTGTTGTTTCACCTTAAAAGGTTGAGTACATCATGTACAGGAACTAATAAACTGTTAGCTACATCAGCTTGATTAGAGCACATGCTGTAATATCGGCTGTATTGATTTTTAAACAACTGTTGCATGTTCAACTTTTTGGTGAAAAAGGTGGTGGAGTTTATGCTGTTAAAATGTATCTGGTTTTGTTTTGAAGGCTGTTATGGTCTGCAGTCTTGTTAAATATTCTTTGAATCTGTGATTGTCTTTATTCTGTTTCTATACAGTACTCAGGTTTGCCTGTTTTTGGTTGCTCTACTACATTTACATTTACATTTAGGCATTTGGCAGACGCTCTTACCCAGAGCGACTTACAAAAAGTGCTTTAATGTTTACATCATTGGATACATACTTACACTGGGTTAACTAGGTTAATAA
>JAOVVA010000002.1:6261121-6272073 GCA_028565275.1 Leiocassis micropogon | reverse complement strand
TCATTCCACCACCTAGGTGCCAGAACAGAAAAGAGCCTGGATGAATGCCGCCCTCGATCCCTGAGAGATGGTGGGATAGTTACTACTAAAATTGTAACTATTTGTATTCTGTTGTGTCCCTGAAAGCAAAATCTGTAGACTGTAGGTTTATTGCTTTTCAAACTTTGCTCTTAAACCATTGTGTCTGCTGGGATATAACCCACTATCTAAGTAGGAACAGCATCATCTGGATACTTCCTGATTAAACCTGTGACAGGGTGTATGTATTTATTGATGATGTCTGATACAAACCTGATACAAACCTGATACAAATTTTCCCACAGTGCCCTGACCTTAATCCTACTGAAAGTCTTTGTCTTATGATGGAAAAGACTTTACCAAGTGGCTTGACTCTCCCATCATCAAAGCCAAAGCATCTGGTCTTTTGGTGTGTGGTGTAAAATGTCCTGGTAGGATTTGGGGCCAAGTTTGCTTTGTAGAACGACCTCAGTAGCTCTAATGATAGCTTCTGGGTATGCAGTTTTCAAGTTCATTGATCTCATTGTACAGTATTTTTATTTTCACTTTGGTGTCTGCTTGTGGTTAGGGTTACTGGCACTTAAGCATGATGTTTTCCAGATCAGGTGAATAAAAGGTCTTAAGTGTTAGTAAATTCTGAAGATTGCACCAGTTCTTGTTTATCTTAATACAAACTCCCATATTTTTGCTCTTAACAGAGTATTTTAAAGTGTGTATGGGAAAACAGTTTCAGGTTCAATGGTTCTGTCCGGTATGTCCTCTGTTAGCCAGGTTTCTGTTCAGCAGCATCTCTTGTTTCACTTTGGAAGAGCTCTCTCAGCTCATTGTTGTTTGTTGTCTAGGGACTGGTTGTTATGCTAGGGAGTGGAGAGTGGCTAGATAATTTTCCTACCCTAACTAAAACACCAGCACTTCTTCTATTCTTTCAGTGATCTCAATATGGGGATACCTCACACTTTTTTGATAGTGTTTCTTAATTATATAGTATGTCATGATGCTGAGTAAAAAAGGGAATTTTTTTCTCATTAAAAGACAATACCAATATTAACAAAAGACTGCATGTTCAGTGCTATCTTAGAAACTAATCCTCCCAACCTTGGCATGATTATAGTCCCCGCAATCTCTGCACCCATCACCAAATAACCTGCAACGCCATTCACAAAGTTGGCGTAAGTGTGGTAGCTAATGCAGACTTTGCATATTGAAGCTCAATAAATGAAGCACACCTGGTAAGAGTGTCCCTGCCTGAGGTCTTGTTGCTGAATGACCACACGCAAGAGGGAGGCATTACTGTCTCTTTGGAAAATAGATCCATGGAAAAAAAATATCCACAACAGATAGGGGAGAAATTTATAAGGTTATTGCTGGAGGGCCAGTTAGCTTGATCTGTGGACTATTTAGCAAAACAGAAAGGGAATTCATATCAAGGTAGTGTGTTCTAATTAAAGAAAGAGCATTTGAATGTTGTGGCAATGGTGTGTCAGCCGGTAAGTAGGTTGAGGAGGGTCTCCTTCCCAATGTCCTGTCAGTCAGCCAACTAGAGCTTCACGTATTGAAATAAGGGCTTGTGAGAACTATGCAGAGGAGGCATGTGCCCATAGTAAGATACCACAAAGAATGCTTGAAAGAAAACGGTACTTTTTCCATCCATCATTTACCCAGTACCCAGTTGTTTGGTTTCCTAAATGTCGACTGAGCTAATCTAGAGCCAACAGAACTTTTCTAGGGGATTCAGGGATTCTAGGTCATTTTCTTAGTTTATCACTGATTATTTTACAGTCATTAATAGATTTATCATTGTTGGGGTTAAAATGCATCCTGGCCTACTCCAGGATCACTGAGGATGAGATAAGAATATTGTGAGATAGGAGAAAACTGAAGCAGCTGCATCTGAGAGGCTGAAATCCATGGGGACACGGGGAACGTGCATAAGAATTCTGTACAGTAACCTCAGGGTCAAACTGGGGATAATAAATCTGTTTTTATCTCCTACCAATTGTGCAAGTGCTTAATTTTTGTTAATTTAAAAAAAACATGAAAAACAAACATGGTTATAGTGAAGACAGAAAACGGAGTTATTTAACAAGTTTTAATTAGTCTTTTCTTTATTTGCTAGTTTAAAATTAATATTTCTCTTTATCTTTAAACTTTATATTTTTATATAGAATCTGCCAGTTACTCGAATCTTGGACAACCTGATGGATATGAAGTCAAATCCGGTGAGTTATTTCTCCCCATATTAGATATTGCTTTTAATGTGGTGCAACATATAACCCATTTGTCAATGCTAATAAATTTTACAATTTAGCAAACTGCCTCAATGACTGTACTGAAAATTGCAGTATCTTGCATAGGTATTTTCCGTTAACCGTTATCAAATCTTGTGGCATAACTAAATCTGATAAAATGGAGCTAAAATGGATTTCATTGAGATTTCTGCCATTCAATTTATACAATGTCTAACATTTAAAGTTCCAAAACAATTATATGCTAAAGATTTGATAAACAGAAAAAGGAAGGAACCCTGTTTATCGTTGCATAAGTCTTAACCGCCCAGCAATTACAGCTAGGTTGTGTCTCTTTTAGCTTTGCACCCCAGATCCTGATATTTTTGCCAGTTTGTCTTGGCAGACATTGCTTAAACTTTGTCAGATTGGAAGGAGACTGTTTTTGAATAGAGACACTTCTGAGAACCTTTTTCCACATCTTAAGATTTTCTGTGTTATTTTTTCCTCAGTGAGTTCTTTCTTCTTGCAACTCCTAGGTTTGTGGAGTATCCATATGTGGAACTCTCTTGTCTTTATGTTGTTCTTGTTTAGGTATGTTCTCCTATTTCAAGGACGTCTAGGAACTAGTTGCACAAAAATACTTTTGTAATCACATGCAGTACTTTACATTAAAATATACATTTTCCACCATCAGTCTTTGAAATCAAAAACACTTTCCACTGGAAGTTACCCAGATCTTGCTATTTGAAAAATTACAGGGAAAAAAAAAACTTCAGATGCAACATTTCAGGATTACTGAAGCAGATTGCCTATTTTGCATTAAAGTGTGTCCTTTGAGATATTAAATGTGCCTGGCAAAGAGCTCTGTTGAGGCACAAAGACTCCAAGCAATCTGATCTGTTCTATTAATGCGCTGTGTCATCCAGAGATCACCTGCAGATAGAAGAAAAAGGGGATGGTTGAGGGAGGGTTTACCGTGAAAGGACAATACATATTAAGATTTGTAGCGCTCAAGTTATTTGCAATGTACCATTAGCAAATCTAAAAAACACATGCAACCAGTGACAACAAGTTTTGTTTCTTCCACACTAGTTAACCACTGTGGATTCTTAGCAGTCTCTGTATATTACACATGTTAAACAAGTTAATCATGTTCAACCTAAGTTTCATATTATGATTTTTTGTAAATACAACTTATCTTGCTAGATGAATCAAACCAGATAACTTTTTTGAGATAAATTTTAGCATAACAGGAGCAAACAATTATACGTTTTGTTGCCATCACAGTTGCATGCCTATAATGTAAAAATAGATATATCTGAACTGAACAGAGTAGCTTATTGAAGAAAATGTTAAACTTAGCAAATAATGCAAATTGCACAGTATAATATAATACTATTCCGTATGTCATCGAAAAAAGTTGATTTATTTTAGTAAATCAATTCAGAAAGTAAAACTCATATATTCATTACACACAGACTGATATATTTCAAGTGTTTATTTCTTCTGATTTTGATGATTATGGCTCACACCTAATAAAAACCCAAAATTGAGTATCTCAAAAAATTTTAATATTGTGAAGAGTTTAATATTGGATACTCATGGTGTCACTTTAATTAGCTAGTTAACTCAAAACACCTGCAAAGGTTTCCCAAGCCTTTAAATGGTCTCTCAGTTCTTCAATGTCCACGTACCCAGGACATTCAATTAAATTTTATTTGTATACCGCTTTTAACAATTGTCATTCTCGCAAAGCAGCTTTACACAAAAAAATTATGAAAATTTGTATGAAATGTGTATGTGAAAAATCAAAATGATCAGACTGTCCCTAATGAGCAAGCCGAGGGCGACGATGGCAAGGAAAAAAACCCTGAGATGGCAGTAGGAAGAAACCTTGAGAGGAACTCAGGGAACCCATCTTCATTTGGGTGAAACGGATAGCAGGGATTGATCTGCAGTCATACTGTGTGTTAGGAGGCTGGAGGTTCAATTTAACAGTTGATGTCTTCAAGTTAATATAGAGCCCAGTTTGTTATTGGAAGCTTAGGTAAACTGTAGAAAATTCCAGTCCTTAACTACCAAGCGACTGCAGTCACAAGTCCTCAGAGAACAGATGTCTGCATCAGCCGAGGCCAGGACCGTCTTCATGTTAAGTAGAACCGTCCTCAGTCACCACACGCATCTCAGACAGACCACATGGGGCATCCATGTGACGAGATCTCCAACCAAAAGCGGGGCACCAGGAGGGGTCAAACAGGTCCAGAGGGCAGAGGGGGTCTGGGTCACTGGCAACTCAGGAACGAAATGTGTAGCTCGACAGAGAGGAAAATATTTTATTTCAGGAAAGCTATTAGTCTTCAAAATTTATGTACCAGAAATTGCACCATGTGAAGGGTTTTCGTAGGTGTCCACATTCATTATAAGCCTGCAAAAGTATGCTATTTATTATATTTTAGTTGTTTACTATTAAGCGCCAAAAGCCAACTACTCAATACTCTTCACACACGTCATTCAAATCAGAAACAGTAGGGTGAGAATGCTTTCCGTTTTTATATTGTCACTATAATTTCTAAATCCATAAGCCTTTGGATCACACAAGCTTTGTGTTGGTAGAGAAATTCCCGTTTAGCACATTGCTTCATTTTAAGTTATTATTGGACGCTTTTAAAGGAAAAGTCTGCCTTTGAAAATGTCTCTAACTGCTGAGGTTGTGTCTCTAACTGCCGGGGGTGTGATTGATGCTAATCTTTTATAAATGTGGAATTGTGTACAGAGGATATGATGTGGCAAAAGTTTGACATCCTTCCAGTAATAAGACTTCTACAGTAGGAGCTCCATTCAAATAAGTCATTTTAGTCATTAGTCATAAGCCAGGCGGCACGGTGGTGTAGTGGTTAGCACTGTCGCCTTGCACCTCCAGGGTCCGGGTTCGTTTCCCATCTCTGTGTGCATGAAGTTTCCTCCCAAAGTCCAAAGACCTGCAGGTTAGGCTAATTGGCATTCCCAAATTGCCCGTAGTGTGTGAATGTGTGAGTAAGTGTGTGTGTGCCCTGCGATGGATTGGCACCCTGTCCAGGGTGTACCCCGCCTCGTGCACTAACTCCTGGGATGGGCTCCAGGCTCCCCGCGACCCGGTATAGACGATGAGTGAGTGAGTGTCATAAGCCATATTATAGTCTCGCAGAATTACATTTGGTTGATAATTGCACCCTTGTAATTTTTTTATTCTGATACTAGAAATAAATCACGTTCTGTTTAGTATCACTTATTACTCTTGTCATCCATACATATATACTAATTAAGTTCTAGCCTGTTAAGGGAAAAGACAGAGGGAGAGAACTTTCCAAGTCATAATGCTTTTCCCTGCTCTTAAGATGAGTGTCACAGAGACACATATACTCAACCTTAGACCATCCAAAAAACAATAAAGTTCTGCTCAATCAATAGTGTTACCCACTTGGTATTAGTGTTAACCATCAACTGACAAATGAGTAAGCTGATAGCACAAAAATCTGGAACATTTATCCATTTGGAAGCAACCATGGTGCTCCTCTTTCAGCATTCAGTATTCCTTTTTATGGTGAAGTATGTGCGGGAGCGGGGGATCTGCCAGGCCACGATGACTGAGGTCCTATGGGAGAGGAGACAGGCTTGGCCTCAGCCAATAGGGAGGACGAGTGAGGGGGAGCAAAGTTATTGTCCCATCTTCTGAGACAGTTCACTCAAATTTCGCAGACAAAAGGGGACAGTGACGTCTGAGTTTTACTCGCTGAATAATTTGAAAGTCGCCTGATGATATGAACTCTAATGTCCATGTCCTAACTTTTGGTGATCTTGTAGGAAACAGATGACTACAGATACTTTGACCCCAAAATGCTGCGTGGCAGTGAAAGGTAGGGTTCAATTTACTGGGAGTTTTTTTTTAATTGATGTGGTAATAAAATATCTGTATGAACTTTATTCGAGTATGGTAAAGCCATTCAATTATGGCAACAATCCATCTTTATTACCCACATGCAATATACAAGTAAGATCAAGTCCTGAAAGAACTACAAAGAAATCACCATGTATTGTTGGTGCTTAACTTCATCAGAACATTTTGAGAATCAACAATAAATCATTTTTTATTTTGTTTAATTTGTTGTCTCTTCCAAGTAAAATGATGTCATGCTATATATTTACTTCTGCCTGTTATTTAATTCTTTTAGCTCTATTCCAAGGAACAAGAACCCATTTCAAGAGGTAGGTTCTGTTGGTGTTTCAAAAAATATATAAGAATCACCATAATTCACTATCTGTTATTTGGTTCTATTATAATGAGATCTTTTAAAAATGTATGCATGACTATTATCAGAGAACACTTACGTATGTAGAGTGGACATTTTATCAACAATAATATTTTTCAGAATGTTACAAACACTCACATATACTTTAATGGGAACACCTGTAGTGAAGGTGGAACACTGGCCAATTTAATGGGAACACACAGTGAGCCAATCAAGTAGCAGCAACACAATACATTAAGGAATCCATGCAGATTCAGTTGAAGAACTTTATTTAGTGTTCCCTTTAAACATCATAATAAGGGAAAAAATTAGATCTCTCTGACTTAGACTGTCTCATGGTTTGCCACATGGACTGCCACATGGGCTGGCTTAAGTATTTCAGAAATCTCTGAAATCCCTCTGATATTTCACACAACATTCTCTTGAGTTTACCAGAACTTGTGTGAGCACTATTTCTGCATCAGCCATATTGGTTAAAGCTGCAACAATGGGCCACAACTCTTGACAGAATCAGGAAGAATAGGAATCTGAGCCTATCATGGGCACAGTCTCACCCAAATTAGATATTTGAAGGTTAGACCGCCTTCAACGGTCCATTTCCAATTAATCCGTGACCATAGCAGTCTCAGATTCTTGGTATTTGCTGACAGATCAGAACCTAACCTGGTCTTCTGCTGTTGTAGTCCATCCACCGTAAGGTCTGATGTGTGGTCTGAGAGATGCTTTTCTGCTCACCATACCTTTTGACTTGCTATACTCTTCCTGTCTATCTCAGACCAGTCCTGTCATTGATCTCATCAAAGAAGATCCTTCAGCCTGTGTCTTTCCCAGGAGATCAGCAGTTTATCTAATATTTAAAATTTCTTTTATTTACAGGCCATTGTTTTCGTTGTTGGTGGTGGAAACTACATAGAATATCAAAATCTTGTTGACTATACAAGGGTATGTTCTTTTCATTTAACTGGATTTCTAGGGGGAAAAAACATAACTCATGTTGTGGTGATGATGGGAAAGTGATGAGTTTTTCTTTCCAGGCAAAGCAGGGGAAAAAAGTGATGTATGGCTGCAGTGAGCTGTTCAGTGCAGCACAATTCCTGAAACAGGTATTATTCAATTCTGCATTTACAAGATCCCTGCACTACATAGCCAACAGAATATTAGTTATGAACATCAAAAAGTAAATAAGACAACATTAGAAGTTAAATGTAAATTATTTTAACTTTCTGCTTAATATTAGAGTAGAGTTGAGGGAAAAACGTACCAAGATTTAAAAAAAAATTTTGCATTCGTTGTTTTCAATCTTGTCAAGAATTGTCAGTTCAGTTTGCTGCAGTGCAATTTATTTAATTGTCCCTCATAGTCAAGTGCACTGTATAGCTTTCTGTTTTCCAAAAGAAATGTAATTTCTTTAGTAAATATTTTCATCTTCATTTGGTTCTGTGGAAAACATGCGATTTCCGGCACAAGTAAATTTAGTCCCAAATTCAACAGGTTTTTTTTTCTGAAAGTCTGAAAATATTCCTTTTTTTATTTTTAAAAGAAAACACCTGTTGTAGTGTTTCCCCAGAGGTTCACAGCACAACAGTGGTGCTTTGTTTAATCATTTTCTTAGAGACAGTTTTGTCTCTGTTGCCCTGTATGGAGTATTTTTGGCTCGAGACTGATTAAGCCATGGTGTAGTAAGGCATGGAACAGGAGGCTTGTTATACCTGGTGCTATCATATTCACCTAGCTATCATATGCACCTCTGCATTTTGCATTTTGAACAATATACACTCCAATCCACACATCCATATTTTACATATATTTATCTTTTCTACATTTACTTACTTATACACCCTGTATACATTTTCTCCACAGCTCTCTCAATTGGGGCAGAAGTAGGTCTAACCTTGGGAATCCTGTTTCTCCTGCCTTCAAATCTGCTCCCAGCTTCTCTCCATTTATACACCATTGTCCTTCTAACAACTCTGCTAATGTCCTATATACTTTATAATGTTTAGCATATGGTTATTTAATAAAATAAATAATACATCTGTCAATAAAGTTTGAATCGATCACATAATAGACTACCTGACAGCGCATTTCATGTGAGTTTCATGTGCCTTGAATCTGGTAAATATACAACAGATGAAGCCGATTTAAAGTTTATTGCACATATACAGCTAGCTAGCTTAGTTTCTGTTAGTGACTTAACTGCTAAGTGGTTAACAGTCTAAAGAATAAGACATCAATGAGCATCGATAAATGCTTTAAGTGATTTGAGGCAGTGACTGGAAACATCCCAGACACAGTTCTTAATAGGGTTAGCAAATTAAGTGCATAAACACAGTCGAACTCTGTATGTTCTCATTCTGATATTTTTTAAACTTGTCAATTAAAATTCATGTGTCTGGTGTGGTGACTCACAAGCTGGTTCTGTGGAGACTCAAATCTAAAATTGGTCCATTTTTGGCTATTTCAATTTATGTTCTTAGAATTATTAATTTTATTTAAAATTTATTCAAGTGATTTATAAAATGTTGTAGGTCCAGAGGGTGAGTAGGTGGAGAGGAGAGAATAATTTAAGGTTATTTGGTATTAATGAAGACAACCAATGATTCTTACTGACACATTGATTAGAAGACTAAGTCTAGCCATCTTGAATTGGGGCTGGTATTGTAATATTAATTTGGACCAAACAAAGTCTTTCAAACTGCACAATTTCTTAACCTTTAACATCTATTATTGTATATATCTTATATTGTACTTGTATTTGGGTACTCAGATGAAATCCTTTAAGTTTGTAATGTTCAAAAATAAAGGCTATGTGATTCAGACTCTGTGGACTTGTAAGGTAAGCAATAAATCAACTAAAGTATAGGATAAAGATAACTCAGCATTTCCTATACGCAAGATGTCCGTTCGTAACAGTAAATTATAATACGCATTTCTTACACAGAATGTTTGTAGACAGGTTTTGTATAAAATTCATTCCTTTTCACCAGTTAATCCTGAGGCTCACTCACTTACACTCTATACCAGTTATCCTGTATGGGGTCACAGGATGCCTTGGGACTCAGGGCCCTAGGTAGAAGACATCCTCGATGGGTGCAAAATTATTGCAGGTCACTCAAGCGCACACATTCACACGCTACAGGCATTAGTTCCAGTTAGCCTAATCTGCTTGTCTTTGGACTGTGGGGAAAAACGGGAGTACCCGGAGGACAACCCAAGGACTGGAGCGAGCATGCAAACTCCATGCACACAGACCCGAGGCAGGAATTAAAATTGTGAGGACACTTTACTAACCACTACATCACCATGGTCCGTTCCTGATGGTCAGGGCTCCTTAAACATTTGCCGGGAAAGTGTATGAAGTAACAAGGGGTACAACAGAAAAGTATTACTGTATACCCTGAAGACAAGCTCAAAACCTGAATACAAGATTTTATGGGGCTCAAAACAACAGGAGACATACAGACCTGTTAATTAATCTAACATCTGGGCAACAAGAAACACCTATTAGCCACATGTGGCAAAATCTTATTTGATTGCTTAAAAAGGATGGGTTTAAACTTAAGATGCCATGTTTAAAATTGTGCAAATATCAGGAAAACCAAACTGAATATTCACTCTCTCGCACTTATCGTCTATACTGTATCGTCCCTGTGTTCAGGGAAGCGGGAGTCCTGGAGCCTATCCCAGGAGACTTTGGGCACAATCCATAGCAGGGTGCACACACATACACTCATTCACACACTATGGGCAATTTGGGAACACCAATTAGCCTAATCTGCATGTCTTTGGGCTGTTGGAGAAAACTGAATAATCACATTTTATAAAGAATTATGTTAATTAAAATATAAAATGTTTTGTTATATCGGATAAACCTAGAGATTAGATGAAGACTAGAGAGCTGTCTATGTGACAACAGTCAAAAAAATAATGAAAGCTTTAAAGAAACTCCCCAAAACATCACCAACAACCATCACAAACTAGGGGTGAAGTTGACTGTTGAAGTTGACTGTGAAGATGAGGCCACAAGATGCGCTCATCAACGGTAAGAATCAGAAAGCCAAATTGGAATTTGTGTGCGATGAGCAGCAATGATGACCAGCAATAACATTTGGAGCCAAAATGTTAGAAGAGCCAAAGTGTTGACAAAAGGATCTACTCTTTATTCAAAATAAGTTCATTGGCTCATTGATCAAGCTTGGGGCGGGCGGGGTGGGGGGGGTATAGTGGCTTGGTTTATAATAATATATAATTATTATTGATGTATTATTATTGAAGTCATGGTGGTAACAGCAGAATGAATTCAGAAATCTACAGACAGTTCAATTCAATTTTATTTGTATAGTGCTTTTAACAATTGTCATTGTCGCAAAGCAGCTTTACACAATCAAAAAAATTATTTAAGTTTGTATGGAATGTGAAT
>JAOVVA010000002.1:6246273-6261021 GCA_028565275.1 Leiocassis micropogon | reverse complement strand
GTTACAGAGTGATCTAGAATCTTACTTCTAGCTGTATGCGGTCCTATGACTAGAACTTCTGTCTTATCAGGATTAAGTAGAAGGAAGTGTCTGCCTCTTTTCAGAGAAATGCCTTTAGTGTAATTTAGAGGAATTTCCTCATGCACTAAGACTCAGTGACAACACAGCAAATGACTTAATCACAGAGAAAAAGTGGAAGGTTTTAGACTGAGGAAGACAAATTCTAATGTTAACCCAACTGTGTATGCAATTTCACCTCCTGAAGATGAGACTGGATGATGCAGTGTATTGCATGTGGTATTTACTTTATATACTTTAGGACTATCTGTTTCAATACTTGCTGACCTAAAATAGTTTGTCTGCCACAAAATGTGCCCAAAGATTTATGTTAGTGTGTGCTCCAAAAATGTGTTATATTATACAGTGAGTAAGGTTTCACTACTATTGGATTTTTTTTGCATGCATGCATGAATTTTTTTCATAAAAGTATCGGTGTCTACTGACTTTTGCACATTTGTATACATGTAAACATCTGGAAATGAAAGCTAAAATTCATAATATATGAAATTCACATTCATAATTCATGAATATATTCTCATTACATTGTGTGTGAACACAGCTCTGATTTTTACTGCCATTATTTTATGATGCAAATTCAATGTCTGTTCTGTTCACAGTCATTCATGATTTTTTTTCTGACCACATTTCTTTCAGAGTTGACAGTTTAGCACTATCCTTCTAGCTTTTAATAATGCGTTGCCAATTCTTATGCCAATTTCATTTATTTAATCAGTCTTGGTTGTTTTCTTTGCTTTATGCAGAAATGGCAACCTTTTTTGGTAGCGTAATAAAATTTTGCAAATAACCTTCGTCAAACCCCTTGACCTCTTGAGCATCAATGACAGCTTGAATCCTCTTGTCATAGCATGAGCACTTTTATTTTCTCAGGTAGTGAAGTTGGCCACTCTTCTTGGCAAAAAGTCTCCAGGTCCTGTAAATTCTTTGGCCTCCTTGCATGCACTGCTCATCTGAGTGCTCTCCAAGGTGTCTCAATCAGGTTTAATGTCTTGGTGATGTTGAGGATTACAAGTGTCACTCCAAAAGCCTCCAAAATTTTCTTACTCTTCATTGACTGAATTGTAATCTTGGTCCTGTGCTTTGGATATGGATTATTGTCTAGGAAAGTCTGTGTGTACTCCAAATGCTGATCCCCCATTTTTTTTTTATTATGTGATGGCTTGATTTTGCCGTCATTTTGGACCAAAAGTTCATGGGCTGCTCTAGCTCTCGCACCCACGAAATCCACCTTCACGAGTTATGGTAGAGATGGTGTGTTTCTCTTCATAGACCTTTTGACTTCATTCCAAGCATAATATTTATGGCTGTGACCATAAAGCTCAATTTTTAGCACATAATTCCAAATGACTTTATTCCATAATTCTGAGGTCTGAGGTTTCTCTAGATGTTGTTTGGCATATTGCAAGCAGGCTATGGTGGCGGCATGAAAATGGCATTTTTTTCTGGCAACTGTACCATGCAGCCCATTTTAATTTAAGCATCACCTATTATAGAGTCATAAACAGCAACTGTGCCTTTTTTCTCTAATGAGCCAGTACCCAAAATGGCTTTTAGACTAATGGTATTCTTAGGTGCTCTTAATCACATGACTAAGAAATGGCACTTTTTAAGTCACTCTGGATAAGGACTGAATTGGTCAGGTCATTGCTCTACATCATTATAGAGCAACCTTATACAATTCCTGGAAAATTTGTGAAGTAGGGGTGCACAAATGTATCATTTTTCCTGAGCAAAACTTAAAAAAGATTCCAGATTCCTGAAATTTGGCTGTTCACTTCTCCTGGGTTTGTGAGTGTGAGAGTGTGTTGTGTGTGTGTGTGTGTGTGTGTGAGGGGTGTAGTTTAGCCAGGTTGTCTGAGCCGTGTCTGTGGCTGCATGTCTGACTAAGATGCTGAGAACGTAATCTGACACTAAAGTGCTAAATGAATGTTAAAATCCGTTTTTTGTCAGGTCCCAAATAATATTTCATAGCACTGAAAGATTTTGATCAATCTTCTCCAATAATAATTTAAACAATGCAGGAGACCCGGAGAGTTTTTTGTTTTTGTTGTTTGTTTGTTTTTAATTGAATCAGCTTATATAGTGATTGTTGCATTGATTTCACTGCCATTTATGAAGGCGTTAATTATTATGATCAACAGGATTTTGAATAAAAGTAATACAGTTTTTTCAAACTCTTCAATGTGATGTTTTTCAATCAGAGCAAAAATGAGGGAGACCCAGCTAAATGTTATAAGTAAGCACCGTGGGGAGGGGTGCCACTTTGAGGAACTGAATTGGAAAATTGGGAATTTGGGGAAAATTATTGGGCAGGTTCCTTCGTCATGTGTGTGGAGGAGGGATTGGGCTCCTTTGCTGTGAAAGAGTGGTTCAGGGAACACGGCGAGTCATTTAGACGTGATGAATTGACCACCACGTAGTCATGACCTTAAACCAACAAAGTTTTTGGGATATGCTGGAGAAGAATTCATGGAGTGGTTCATCTCTTCCATTATAAATTACAGGTCTTGTCGAAACATTAATGAAACTCTTGACAGAAATAAATGTTATGTTGCAAAAGGTTGTTATGACAATTTTGTGATGTAATGAAAGCACAATAAACAATCCAACAAAATATTAGCATGTGTGACTTTTCTCTCGCTCTCTCTCTCTCTCTCTCTCTCTCTCTTTTGACCAGGCAGTGTAAATGTTACAACATCATACTATAGTAATCACTGATATTAGAAAATTATAAATATTGAAAATTCAAACATGGGTCTTTCAAACATTTGCCCAATTATTAATTAACCAGTACAAAAAATATGAAATAATAGTAGGTATAAATTGCCAAACTGTAGCCAGATTAAAGCTTATATTTATGCTAAATGACATTACCTCTCAATACATCTCTTAAACACCATTAAATAACAATATTTGTACACATGTCATAATTTTGTAGTATTTTGCAAGTGTTTCTTTGATTTGAAAGGTGATATTATAGTATGAGATGGTATAGAGCAACTGTATCTAACGAATGTGTTCCAGCAGATAGGCATGTAAACATTAACCCCTTTTTTTTTTTTTTTTGTATATTATTGTTGGTTTGCTCCTCAGGAGACTTGTGATTACACGTGTTAGAGCAATTACTGCCTATCTATAATTTTTTGCTGTATAAGATATTGTGCGAGATGAGGGAGTTTGCCTCACCCTTTACATGTGTCCACCACATTTGTCTGTCGTCTTTCCCATCACTACTAGCCCTGTTTTTACTAGCAGTTATCCGTTCCTGCCTGATCTTCATGGTCAAACCTACTTTTTTTAGATCGTATACATGACAAATTTTCTTTTTTTTCCCTTTATTATTAACGATTTGGCATTAATTAATCTTAACTTGAAAATCTTTGCATGTGCTAAGTCTATGATAAATTGGTGAATATGTTTTTGAATCTTATGTTAGAAGATAAGATCTTATTTGGCTGCACAAATGTCAGATAAATCAGCATATGCTACAAAGAAAAATGCTGACACAAGGGTATGGTTTTTCAGCTCATCGCATCAGAAAGCACTAGCAGAAAGCAACTTGGCTTTATCATAGTCATTGTCTCCTTGTTCTAGACAGGAGCACCTCTTTTGTTCTGGGCCAGTTACCTGGTATGGACTATTCTTTAATGTCTAGCAATGTTTTAGCACAATAAAAAATAAATGCTGATTTATAATATACATATAGATATACAGTATATATATAAGTTACAATCAAACACATGTAGTCCTACAGACAGGATAACGTTTCCATATGCAGTGCACCGATAAGGTCATGTGAAACTTATCAAAAGCAGGTGTTTTCTTCTTTGTGCCAATAATGGTCACAGCAATCATGCATGTGTCCCACAAACACACATTCAGTTATAGTCACAAGAAGCGCAGATGGATTCTGCTAATCCAGGTTGATCTGGATTCTCAAATAAGTGCATTTTCTCATGGACACACGTGTACCCTCACCACATTTGTGGTAGCCGTCCTCTTGGGCAAGTCCCCAAACAGTCCTCTTCTTGTGGTCGGCCTGGGGCTACCAACTACAGTGCATCCACTCAATGATATCCTGGCTAGCCTCTTTGCTAAGTCAGCACATTTCCACAATCCTTTCATTTATATTGGCATGTGCTCCAAGTTCCGGAAGGATCTCTAGGCTCTGTTTTTGTTGCGTGAGGCCCAGCGCAGCTTAAAGCACTTCCCCACAAATGCCACTGGTAGCACAACCTGGAGATGTGCAGCTTCATCTTTACTAATCTGAAAAAGAGCAGCTGGTTAAATAGTCTGCACTACTCTAACTATCAGTTAGCATTCAAATTCTTGGAACTAAGGGCCCTAAATGCAGTATGTTCCAGAATGATAATGCCTTAGTGAGGTCTAAGGACACACGAGTTGCCAAGGTTGGTATGTTGGTATGTTCTTTTTTCTTTTTTTAATTTTGAGGTCAGCAGCAGTCGTATAAGCATTTCACTCCATATCATGACTGTGTATGACTGTGTATGTGGCGAATAAAATTTGAATTTGTTAAAAATTATGGACTTCACAGAGCCCTGACCCCAACCCCACACATTTGAGATAAATTGGAACATGAATGTCAGGCCTCTTTACCCAACATCAGTATCCAATTCCACTAATACTCTTGAGCATTAACAAGCACAATCTCAACAGTCCAAAACTCAGTGGAGTCAGGAGTGGACCCTGATATAGCATTAAGGGGAGGAGATACAATGTTCAAGACGCATTTTGGATGTGATGGTTAAAGGTCCACATACTTTTGGCCATATAACATATGCATCAGTATCTCTAATTAGTATTTCTAATTTTGGTACTTTTAGTACTTCTTTGCTAAGGAACCATTGAGAACCACAAAAACTAAGTAACTAAGTTAAAAGTTAAAAGTAACTAAGTTAAAAGAAGAAACTTACACATTTTACAAACTTTTCTCCATCCTTTTTCAGGCACAATATGTTAATTCAAGATAAAGACAGAAACAGCTTTGGCCATAAATCATGTGAACCCGGAACCTGGAGGTGCAAGGTGACAGTGCTAACTAAACCTGCCACCCATATATATTTTTAAAAATCTGCATGTAGCACACAACTCTGTTACCATGGAAACAGTCACTTTTTATCACAAGTGCGTTAATATAAACCTGTGATTTGCTTTGCAGCTGGATCTGTTTAAACCATGCTGATAGAGATTTGCTGATTGAGATTTAGCAATGCCTTCTGACCAAACAGATTTGAGAATTTAGTAGCACTATAAATTTTTTTTATATTATTATTATTATTATTTTGAGAAAATCCTTGCAGACAAACCTGGGCTCCATTGTATATTATATTATCCAGAGCTAATATTTGCTTGGGTAAAATGGTTGCCTAAATGAGACATCCTTCAAGGTATTGGACAGCTAATACCATTTATATAAAATAAATTGGTACTTCATGAATTCCTTAAAAAGCAGTGGCTCTCCCACAAAGCCTCACATTGTGTAGCATGTGACAGTGCAGCTTTTGCTTATGCAGAAACTGATGTGTATCACCTTAAACCCACACACTCCTCTGATCACAGGCTTTGTCTTTAAAAGCATTTTTTGCAGCATCACTGAGCTGTAAAAGAAAAAAAAAAAACTTAACCGGAATTACATACTGCATGCAATTTAATCACAAGTTTCACTATTTTATAGACTTTCGCTGTTACTTTAACTTTTGGATGATTATTGCATGTAAACTAATTCAATTTGATAAAAAAAAAAATTTATACAAATTATTATTTTCAATGAATTTCAGTGACTTTTACTGATGATTTAAACTGTTAAAGCGTTTTAAAGTGTAAATATTTCCTAATTATGCCCATTTCAGTAAGCACAGAAATCTGTAACAAATAATTATTGAGTTTTAATGTAATCACACTCTACCACATATTGTGAAGGGCTGAGCAATCTGGAAACCAGTCTTCACATTAATGTTGTTGTTAAGGTCAATTTTAATTTCAGACTGTTTGTGCCATGAAATATTCATTAATTTAAAAACTGGGAGAGTTCCCAGTCATTACAATATGCAGTTGTTTTATTCAGGCCATGAAAAATGGATAGAGTGTAGTTTTTTGAGAGGTCTTCATCTATCACCGTGAATAAGCACGTTGTCACACAACCATATTCCCATGCGCACTTTCACTATACTTAATCCGTACATGCCAGTAGGTTCTGAGATGCCATGGTAAACAGCAGCCCATCATTTCTCCAGACTGTGTAGATCATTTAATGACATCCATAATAAGAGGTTAAATATATTAAACCAAAATGATTGCTTTTAATCTTAACCTAAAATTCTTACTAAACTGTCTTCTCTGTTGATATAAAATCTTTAGATAAAAAAGAAGAAATTGTTGACTAGGCTTTTTAGTCTGAAAACAAACACTATTTTGGTTTGACTTTTTTTCTAGAAAATTAACCCTTTATTGTGTGAAAATGATTATCATAGGAACCTCCTTGTGAAAGGAAAACTTGGTTGTAAGTTTTTAACATTAAAACTTCCAGCTTTTCCCCAGAGACATACAGAAAAAGTATATATGATTCTAGATTTGACCTTCATAGAGAGGTTTCAAATATATGGGGGATTCAAAAGTCCCCCATAAATGCCTATGAATGTGTTATATATCCTTCTCATTACTTTTTCTTATAATAAAAGGGTTAGAAAATTCATTTTAAACTCTATTTGTTCATGAATCCATGAGAGAGACAGAGAGATGGAGAAAGAGACATTGCAGCATTATTTTGTTTTAAGGATCAATTCATTTTGTTTTTTGCCTGTCAACAAGGTTTTTTTGTTTTCTCTGCAAGGACGAGAGCAAGAATAAGCTTTGATTCATCAGCACTGAAGGCTGGTCTGGCTGCCTTCCATGTTCCCTGTTCAAAATCTCCTTCATGGTTCTTAATTTAGAGGAACATCATTAACACCGCTGACCCTTTGTAAAAGACTGCCTGCTGACTTGGGTATCATTATATAACATGTTTGTGAACTGTAGCATTCTTTTTAAGCTGTATCAGAATGGTTAAAACAGATAGACATCCAGGTCCTTTCCAGACATTACATAAACCCTGGAGAGCCTAAGAGACCTTTTTTCCAAAGGTAATATTAATTAAGCATAATAAAACAATTGTTGAAATACAAATATTGACAGAATTCAATATTTTTAAGGTAACTATGAGAACCTTTTTGTTACAAAACTTAGTTCAAAAGAAGTTTGCACTGATTATATGATCTTAACTCTGATCTCTCAACTGTGTGAAATTCCAAAAGTTAAAAAGGCCCAGCATACTCTATATTGTTGAACTTTACACTGGAGCTGGATGGTCCGCCTCTTGTGACATCACTATGAAATCACTAAGGCTTTCGGAGACATTATTTAAGGGACTCTGAAATTTCAGACACTGCAGGAATATCATCTACAGAGGATTTATTTTTTTTCCATACTAAAGCTTCTGAGACTGGAAGCCCAAAGAAACACCTTCCCATATACTACCTGAGAGCTGACTTTAGTTTCAACTTAAGGTTTGTCTATTTTCATCCATTTTAACATTAAATATTTGTACATCACAATATGTGCTCATTCCTTTTCTTCTGTGGGATTAAGTGAAGCATGCACTTAAACAAGCCAGTAGTTATGGATGTGTCTGGGAATTAAGCTTTTCCTGTAACATCTAATCCTAGTGTCAGTTCAAATGCTACAACCGAGTTATAAATTGCAGTTGTGAAAAATTAATTTAACACTTTCCACATGTAAATCTACATGAAATAACTGTGTTGTTAAATTAATTTGATCTGACTTAATGCAATACAATATAAAGTGCTTCTTTTTTTATTATAGCAGTCTGACTGATATAATGTGACAAATCTTTTCTTGTGTCTTTGCAGATGTCTTCAGGAACTATGTCAGTTCGGTTTGCATTGCTTTATGTTCTAGGTAAGCTACGTATTAATTATAATTATGTTTATAAATATGATTTGTATGACTTTATTAAACGAATTGTAAGAATTTAAAATAGTTTTGCTATTTCCTGCATGCAGATATTGCATTGTTTGTATGCATGCATGTATTATTATTAATATTAATATATATTGTATTTATTTATTTATTTGTCAACTTTTTTTGACGCAGGCTTTCTGTGTTTGACGCCCAACAGCTTTGGAGCTAATTTAGGTGGTTTGTTTTTGCTACTTCTTTTATATCCATGTGCATATGCTTTTCATTTTTAGTTTGAAATTAATAATATACATAATAATAATTAAGCAACTAGAACGATGTGATTTATATATTACGCATATTAGGTTGTTTTTTTTAATTGTGCAGTCAATTGTGATTTTTTTGAAATTTGATTGATTTATTTTTTTTGTTGTAATCCCCCAGTTGCAGTGCCCATAGGATGCAGCACGCGCGCGGCGGACTTGTCGGACAGCCCGGACTCGCGCGCGCTGCTGCTGTGTCCCGCTAACTGCACGCAGTGGAAGCCCTCAGTGTACGGCTCCGGGATCTACGCCTCCATCTCCAGCATCTGCGGCGCCGCGCTGCACAGGTACTCACAAGTGCAAAGAATAAACATAACACAAATCCTGCAAAATATCTTCTTCTTATTATTATTATTACTATATATGAATAGTCTTATAATTTTTATATCTTAAATTTCTTCTTATTAATTAATTTTTATTGTTGAACAGGTCAGTGTACCTCACGTCCACACCTCTACCTCACATCACATGCACATCTGATCAATACCTTCATATGAAACTCCACTGTATGTAAATATGGGTTTACAGTTATGACTTAACACATAGGGATACACATTTGCACCTCAACAAATACAGATATTTGCATTTCTGGACATGTGCATTTACACATTCATGAGCTTTTGAGTTAAATAAAAATCTAAAGCAACTCACATATCCAAAGGTTAAGTTTTCACTCACTCACTCATCATCTACACCGCTTTATCCTGTAAATAGGTTTGTGGGTGACTGCAGCCTATCCCAGGACTGACTTAGGGCACCAGACGGGGTACACCCTGGATGGGCTGCCAATCCATCGCAGGGCACATATGCATACACATACACACACACGCACTCGTTTACATACTACAGGCAATTTGGGAACGCCAATTAGCCTATTCTGAATGTCTTTGGACTGAGGGAGAAAACCGGAGTACCCGGAGGAAACCCAGCAAATCACAGGGTGAACATGCAAAGTTTAAGCCTACTTGAACTTGAACAAATTCCATGCACACAAACCCCAAGGCGAGACTCAAACCCAGACCCTGGAGGTGCAAGTGCTTACCACTAAACCATCGTGTTGCCCAGTTAAAGTTTTGAACATGTTTAAATGAAAGACATAAAATAAATTTCTTATATTTCTATATAAGGACCACATAGCCTATGTATCACCAAGATTATGCATGTCCATTATTCATGTTATTGTGACATGTGTAACTACACAAGCACTGTTCTGGTTCTGATGAGTATCTGATGACCATCTAACTAATTTTACACTATAAAAACCCAGTTAACAGCTTTAGTTGTTGTTATTTGTAAATACACTGTTCCTAACTACACTTTAAACGTTTCAGTGGGATCATAAGTATGTCGGGAGGAGCTGTGGAGATTCAGAAAGTGGTGGGCAGGAGTAACTATCTCAGCTCTTTTGCACACGGCATCCAGACCCAGTCTCTGGCCAGCTGGAGTGCATCGTTCACTGTAGCCAGTAAGTCACTCCCTGTTGTTTGAATGCACCAGGTAGTACAGCTGCACCTTCATGCTTCAGTTATGTTTGTCACTCATATTTTAAAAATTGATTTAACAGTCATATTTTATTCACAAAGTTCTATTCCATATTGAACCACAGTTTCCCCAGTCCTGGTCCTGTGATTTCCCTGCTCCCAACACAATTAATTTAACTCATCAGCTAATTTAAAGAGGGTTTGATTGAGCAGGGCAAAAATGTGCATGCACCAGGATCAGTGTTTGAAACTTGCGCTCTGAGCAGAGAGCTTTAAAAGGAAATTAAATTAGATTCTCTATATGACAATAGTCATTCTATTTATTGTATAGTACATTATTTTAAGAAAATGTTTAAAAGCATCAAGGAGACAACTTCAGATTATTGCATTGTCTGTATGTCACAGTTAAAGTACTGGAAAATATCAGAAACTATCATTGCATTTTATATAATAAATATGCTTTCTGTCTTTTCTCTCAGGAGCAATCAGCTTCCCTATGGAAGTGTCCAGTCACACCGTCACTGCTGATATTCCAGCAGCTGGAGCAGGTAGGTTTTCTAATTTGAAACTGCCATAAAAATGTTACTTATATTCAATCAGTGTCTACTTTAATAAAGACAAAATTAGACATTGTCCTTTATTTATCTAATATGCTAATTATCAGGTAATGATCAGGTAATGTTTAAACATGCAAAAAATGTTTTTTTTTTGTTACCAGATGGGCTGGTTGGAAAATTTTAGAATCACATGGGATTTTCACATGACAGTGTGTACTGTTAATGTTTACCAGTTAACATTAACATTAATGTGTGTGTGTGTGTGTGTGTGTGTGTGTGTGTGTGTGTTACATAGAATAATACATGTGAGCTACTAAATCTATTACTTAATGTGCACACAATGTCTTTGTTTTTGCAGCAAAGAAACCTGTCAAGAAAACCCCAAAGAAACCTCCACCAACAGAAAACAGAGGTACAACTGATGATGACTCGACAAAGATCAATTCTCTTATTGTAAAGGGACAATTAGTCCTTTTTTACAGACTGAATTGTCTTGAGGTAATGTTTGTCTTGTATCAGATTGTCTCGTGGATATAGCTGTGATCCTGGACAGCAGCTATCATATAGGACATCGTCGCTTCAACCTACAGAAGAACTTTATTGGTAGACTAGCAGCAATGCTAAAGGTTGGGCCAGATGGACCACATGTGGGAGTGGTGCAAGCCGGGTGAGTATCAGGTCTTTCTGTTTCATTCAGAGTCAATATCATCCATCTGTACCAAAAGAACCATTTGCAAAATGTTGACTTTTATGTTTTCAGTGAGACACCTCGGATTGAATTCTACCTGGGAAACTATAGCATGCCGAAGGATGTGATTTTTGCCCTCAAAGAGGTCGCTTTTAGTGGAGGCAACACCAATACAGGTGCAGTTTTTACACTAAACACAACATGATAGTCATGTGACCAACCATTTTGTCTGAACCATTTTTTCTGAACCATTTTGTCTTACTCTGTGCAAAGGCAAGGCCATACTCCATACTGTGCGAAACTTCTTCAATCCTGATTTTGGAGCACGGAGAGGTCATCCCCGGATTATTGTGGCGTTTGTTGATGGATGGCCCTCTGACACCCTGGAGGATGCAGCGGTAATGGCTAGAGAATCTGGAATGAACTTGTTTATAGTGAATGTGGCCAAACCTATCCCTGAGGAGATGGGATTGGTAAGGGATCAAGATTTCATGAAGAAGGTAGGTTTCTCAAAGACAAATAATACAGATTAAATTATTTACAAATTTTTTTGAGAAAAAAAAAAGATTGTTAATAAACCTGTCTTACAGGCAGGCTGCAAGGACAATGGTTTCTTCACAATGACCATACCGAGTTGGTTCAGCACAAGTAAGTTTGTGAAGCCTCTGGCTCAGAAGCTCTGCTCTGTTGACCAGCTGCTCTGCAGCAAGACATGCTATAACTCAGTCAATCTGGGCTTCCTGATTGATGGATCCAGCAGTGTGGGAGATGCAAACTTCAAACTAGTTCTAAGCCTCCTAAGCTCCATTGCTCGCAACTTTGACATTTCTGACATTGGCTCACGCATTGGAGCTGTGCAGTTTACATATGACCAGAAATTGGAGTTTGGTTTTAGTGATTATACCAAAAAGGATGACGCCTTGAGAGCCCTCCAGAACATCCAGTACCTAAGCGGCGGTACAGCCACTGGGGATGCCATCACTTTTTCTATGGAGAATCTCTTCCTGCCCCGTAGCATGGGAACGGGCAAGAACTTCCTCATCATTGTTACTGATGGCCAGTCCTATGATGATGTTAGGGGGCCAGCCATAGCTGCTCAAAGGCAAGGTGAGTAATTAGTCCTGACATCAGGGCCTAAAGTGAAATTAAACCCAATAACACCTGAGATGAAGTTTTCCAGTATAAACATAATGACTACTAAAGGCAAATGATGTAGGATTATTTATCCTTACTTCTAAACATTTTCCTGTTACAGGAATCACCGTGTTCACTGTGGGTGTAGCTTGGGCTCCAATGGAGGACCTGAGAGCCATGGCATCAGAGCCCAAAGACACACACACCTTCTTTACCCGCGAGTTCAGCGGCCTCGAGCAATTTGAGCAGCCCATCGTACGGGCAATCTGCAGGGACTTCACAGAGTTCAATTAGAAAGTTATGGATTTGGGTGGGTAGGATGTGTGTGGGCGGGGGACAATAAAGCGAAAGCTAGTTGAAAAAAATCTTGTGGGTTAGCTTGTCTGGTCATTTGTTCATGTATTCGAGCAAAACTAGTTGTATGTTTTCTTTTCTAGGTATATTTTCTTGGTGTAAAGATCCCCTTTATTGTAGTGTTTGTCATCAGAAGAGTATGCATGGTTTTTGCTTTAGTAGTGTGATTGGACCAAAAGACTCTGACTTATTCTGAATGTGTAACTCTATATTAAAATCATACTAACAATGGCAGATGTTACAAGAGAAGCTTCCTGGTATTATGGCATTGTAGAAGAAAGGGCAAAAAGATTAAAAAGATTGTGTCCCTCACTGGTTGCCCAAGAAAGATTTAATGTCCATGCTAATGACCAAATGACAAGGCTGCCCTCTTGTGCATGTCACTGGTACTACAGAAAACCTGAGAGAAATTCCACAGGTTGAAAACTAACCAAATCATAATATTGTCTGGGTTATATCACACCATGCACTTACACAAGCACTGTACTTCACATATCTTGTGATTTAGTTACATCTTCTCATAATATATTATGATCACATTTTATATTCATATTCTCGTGTTCACAAATGAGATTTGAATTATACATACTAGCATTGATCACACACAATTACTTGTTTCCTAAATTATCCTTAATGCTCAGTTATGCTCTTACCATGTCTTTTTTTTTATATATACACATAAATATGCATGCTTAAGTGCCTTGCAAACTGAGAAGCAACAGCAGTGTGATTGTACATTTCTGTTTAATTTATTACTTTCTTCTCAATAAAAGACAAGGTATTTTTACATAATAGCTAATGGCTCATTTGTCTTGAAGTGTGGAGTCATTTAAATCAATCAAATCAAATCAAATCAAGTCAATTTAAAGATCGATTTCTTCACAATACGTGTGCTTAATAAGTATTCACTCTTTGGTTTTAACCTAAAACATTATAAGGAGAGACTTTTTTTCTGCAGGTTTATAATCAATATAGAAAAGAGGCATGATGGAACAGGTTCAATATACAAGTACACCATTTAATAGTTATTATAGACATTTTATATACATGACTTCAACAGGAGAATTTTGCTATGTGGTACAGTCCTTAAAATCTGCTAATTGATCATTTGTAAATTAAAAAAAAAAAAAAAACTTACAAAACTCATCAAACTGATCAGAATCTTATTGGGAAGACTAGAAAAAATACTTTATTGTATTAATCATGCATTAGACAAACAAAGGTCTGTAGTTACACAATAAATTGTAGGTTTAAAAATAAAATGGCTTATAGGATAAATGATAAGGACAGAATAACAACTGGGAAGTGTTTCACCCAACGCCAGTTATCCAGATCCCTTAACTTATAAAAATGTAATAAAGATAAATTTTAATTTTTATCTTCAAGCCTAGGATGAAACTGTTTTAAAAGGAGCAAAACATTTCTTTTTGGCTTGCTCTTCTATCTTTAAGAGCCAAATCTTACAATTATTTTTTTTTTTAAATTTTTTTGCAAAGAGGCTAAGACTAACCCAAAACAGTGAAATAAATAAGTTCAATTGTCTTACGTGTGATAAATAAACTCAGTTACATTAAGATGTACAAAACCATCACATAGTGATAGGATGCTGCTGTGTACATGTAGATATCTAAAGAGGTCTGAGGAAGTGTGCTTCTACTTTTGCCCAATGCTGCAGTGAAATAAAGTTAATAACACTGGAAGGGCAAGATGTGTCAAAGCCTTCCAGTGATATAAGGAGGATTGAGATAGAGGACATTAACGGGAAAGCAATCCCATTTTATCTTAAAAATTTTATCTGATACCAGAGTCTTCAATTATATAAAAAGGATTATAAAAACTATACTCATTTTTTTTTTTACACAAAATTGTCAAAGCTAATGTAAAGGTGAAACAATGGAGTTGAATCATGATCTTTCCTAATTCATATATAACGCTACATTAAGGACAACCTCTATTCCTGATGCAGTATGAGGGATTAATTCCTCTGGCGCAGCATCTTTGCCCTCATCGTGGTCACCTTTTGATGAAAATTATACCAATCCATGGTCACTGTATACCTAAAATACAATGTCATGACCTCATTTTATACCCAATCAAAAAAGACAAACACTGATGTAACTCCAGCTCTGACTTACAGTTAGGTAAAGTTAACCGTCCCT
>JAOVVA010000002.1:6201549-6221637 GCA_028565275.1 Leiocassis micropogon | reverse complement strand
AAAAGCATGAATTAGAATAGGTACTTTCCTATTATTTTCCACTAATTCCCTCCCGTTCATTGCGCCCCACCTGTCATTCCTGTATTCCCCACTAGTGGGGCACGCCCTACACTTTGAGAAGCACTGCTTTAGTTAAAAGAACTATTGTTTGCATGATATTCGCACACAGTACATTTGACAGTCACTCAGATGACACTCTTTAATTTTCAAGGTTTAAAAAATTGCCCTATTACATTTACTAACTTATACATTTTTATTTTTCTGCCCTTGCAGTAAAACTTTGCTTTCTCAGTAAATATAGCAGAGTTGGACTTTTTATTTATATCGACATGAGCTATAGGATGGAACATTATGCTTTATACTGATATCATTTGCTGCTGCGCTACATAACCCATTTCATCCAAGAATCTGGATCAAACCAGGTGAAAATACGTGCTGCCTTGCTAAATTATTGTGCCAGCATGAATGAATGGGTTACATTTAGACACAAAGGGGCAATACAACATGTACAATACTCTTTAACATGGTGTTATCAAAGTCATGAAGTGCAGTATAAGGAGCGTGTTATACTTAGTGGCATGAGGCCTTCACATCCCGGTGTGAAGTGCTCTGCCCCCAAAAAACTTTGCCAGGGCAAAGAGGTCTGTTTTGATTTTTGTCGTTTATGTTGTTGTATTTAACTCTATTTTTTATTCAAACTGTTACTGTTGTTGAGAGCATTCCCAGAGATAGACCTATTTTTATTGAATAAAGGCTTTTTAATTTGAAATTGTGTCATGCGTATGTTACATACAGGGAGTGAAACCCCACTGTTCTGTTTCATTTCACAGCCTGTTTCTATTTTATCTGGTTTTGACCATCACCATTCAGTCTATAAAATACCTAGATATAATTTTTGGTCCATATCACACACCTCTAGCATTTACTGGACGTATGAGTTCTAAAGTCAAGAGCAATCTTTTAAATAGACTCATCACGTTACACCAACCCACCACTAAATGCCACCTCATATTCTTTCATTTTGATTTCAGAAACAGCATTTAAATCTACTTTTGTCATTTGCACTAAATTTACAACTTCCCAATTGCTGTCTAACAGAGCCAGTTCTTCCTGTGTCCTGGCAGGATCTGACAGCTGGATAGAGGAATGTGTCATGCATCAGAGGGGGCTATTCTCGCCTCATGTTCTGAAAAGTCTGCTCCTTTGAAACTAGATTAGGATGGTGACCTCACCATGTCTCTCTGAAAGACTGTCTCTCAATCGGGCTGCTCCATAGTACAACTGGAATGGCACACGCAATTTAAAATATTAGCAGTAGTGCTAATTTAACAATGTCTATTATTAAATGTGCTAAATTGATAACACTGAAAAAAAGGACAGTCCTTGATAATGCTGCAAATTATAAGACTGTTGACTGACTATCAACTTACTATAATTGTTACAAATTTTAAAGTATAGTACAAGATTAAAAAGATTGAAATATTTTTTTACTTGTTCTGATTGGTTAAATGCCATATATCATACAAAATTATAATCTTGTGTTTCCCGCCAATCTTATGCTTCACACCCCAGTCCAGTAGGTGGTGGTACTGCACCAACTTGCCCAAAAATTTCAAAGAAGATGCAAATCTTTCACAAAAAATTAATGCAAAAGATGCTGGCGGTTTATAATAGTGTAATTAAAACCATTTAACATTATTAATTAATGTTTAAATGTTTTTTAAAAAGTGACGAATTCTCAATCAAAAACCAATGCATCTATGCAGTTAGTTGAACCACAAATTAAATCACACAGCTCTAGTACTGACCTACTCTGCAACTGAAATGAATTATTTTGGGTTGTACGTCACACATCTACATATTAAATAATTTGCTTAAATATTATTCAGAGCTCCCAATGGCGAGTGTAATGTTCAGCAACACACAATGTTTTAATTCTGCAACTAGTTTAATAGTCACCGGTGGCAACCACCCAATAAACCGCAGCAATCTTTAATCTTGCTACAGACTCTCTTGTCCTGCTCGGCACGAGAGAACATGACAGAACAGCAGGGCTGTGTTCAATAACGAGACCGTTAACAAACATAAAACAGTACAGGTGGTAGGACTTGGACTGACAAGCAGTTGATTAACTGCACAATTGGTTTTACTGACGTTAAGAATTTCCTTTTTATTTCCCTTTTTTTTTTTTTTTTTATACTCCCAGGACCTTGTGAAACCCACCCAGTGCGCCACCAGAATAACGGATGTGCCGTTGCGTAGGTGGCTAGCTAGCTAACTTTTTCTCACTCCCTGCCTGGCCAAACCCTGCCTGCTCTACATCAGATGCCATCGATACAGAGACTGAGTCAACCACAGCTCCAGTTTAAATCAGAGTGACTACATGAGTTCACCTGGTTACTTTATGAAAAGGGTTAAATTTAGAAGTTTCACAAGTCGTTGAATGGAGTGAAGCAAGTATCACCGCAATGTAAACACACCTGTTCCGAAAAGGCTGCAGAACAACTTTTAAACAAACAGGACCATAAAGAACAAGGAGATATCAAAAACAAGCCTGGAGACAAAGCTCTGGAAAAGTAAAAGTCAGGTTTTGTGTATAAATAAAATATCCCAAACTTCCTGCAGAGCATCACATACTGAAAACATATTTTGTAATGAAAATTTAAAATCTGGATCTGCTATGTCAAATTTTTAAGTAAAGCTTCTGGATTGTGGACAGTGTTCACAGATTTTGTGCTATTTTGTGCTAGTTGTTGCATATTGGCAAAACTTTAATGTAAAGGTAATTTGCTGTCATGAGTAATGAACTTATTTTATTGGCTCTTAAAAATAAACCATTTAAATTTAGGGTGCCGTGGCCACTTTGTGCACTGGCACATTGTGAAAGCCGTATGTGCCGTATATATAAGCACGCAGTTTGCATTGCAACATAGCTGACATGACCAGCTATCTGATATCTGACTCAGCTGTTGCATCTTAAGTTAAACCTAATGCATCAGCTAATTTAGTGGTTACTAGCTGAGATAACCGTCGTTGACGGGAAAATAGTTTGTAGAAATAGTTAAAAGGTTAAAACAAAAAATATGCTGATAAGCTTTAATGTAATCATTATTATTTATTATTATTATTATTTTAGGTTGAAGTCGTCGTACGTGTCTGCCTGTCTTTCTGTACGGCAGAACTCTCTGCCTAACTTATTAATACAAAGAAATAAAATAGTAAGTTTGAGTAACTTATGCTTTGTTTACGCTAAGTTGTACTTCTTTCATCATCAGCCAACATACCTGTTCAGTAATCTGAGAGTGAATCACAGATCAGATAAAGATTAAGTTTTGTCTTAAAACGACTCCAGCGTGTTAAATTTTCACTTTGGCGCTGTTATTTCAGCGGGAAAATAGCAATTCCAGTAACAATATTTAGTTTAGCTTTTGGTGCAGGTGTTTGCTTACATTGAACAAGTATCTTATTTTAAACTAGATTATTTAATCTGCCAAATAACTGTTCATATGGCTTTTACTCGACATTTAGATTTGACTTATGGTGCAGGTTAAACAGGCAGATATCGAAGTACTGCAAAAGTTTCATTAAATTCTGTCCTCACAGTGTTGCATGATGCTGTGATAAAAATCTGGCTGGACAGACAGACACAGATTTGAGATTGGTGTCAGATCCTCCAATGTATAAAATGTAAAGATATCACTGGAAGAGCAATTTTTGACTAATGTTCAAAACCATTCTTTTATTTGTATAGATATAAAATGAGAAAGCTAGTCTCACTCATTCAAACAAATGAGCATGTCCTCAAGTCATTGCAAAATTGGAGCTTACTGGATGAAGAAGCTTTTTGACAAGACAGAGTTAAATATTTTAATTACATTATAATTTAATTACAAGTGAAATTTAAATTTCCACCTCTGAAATTCATTCATTTGTAGTGCTAATTACTCTGAATGAGAAAAAGTTTGAGTTAAAATGACCTGGAGTTACAAAAACAAAAAAACAAAAAAAAGAAGCTTCAATTACTTGGTACAACTGATCAATTGAAATCATTTAAAGCATAAAGCACATGCATGGTATGCATATTCTTTGCATATATCGATTAATGCAATGTTTGCTACTCCATATTACTCCAGTATTTTTCAGCGACATGGCATCCCATCTAGTTTGCACTTGGGGTAACCATGAACAGTTCTCCAATGACATCAAACACACCTCAGAGTAAGAGCTATTTGTCCAAGAAGGCGAATGATGGCTAGCCTGTACTAGCTTCACAATCACCTGATCCAAATCCAGTTGAGATGTTTTGAGATGAGTTGGACCGGAGAGTGAAGGAAAAGCAGCCAACAAGTACTCAACACGTCTGGGAACCCCTTTAAGAATGATGAAAAACCATTCCAGGTGACTACCTCATGAGGCTCCAACTCTAAAATGTCTCAAAGGTTCTAGAATGTCAAATCAGACACATCCTGCGAGACATTTTAGAGTTGGAGCCTCATGAGGTAGTCACCTGAAATGGTTTTCCAACATTCTATAACTCACCAACATCCTAGTGACTCGTACACGCTAGCGCTACATAAAAGAGCTACGGTCACCAGTAATTATTTGGGCACACCATCAGTGAAGACTGGTATATGCATTATTCTGCATTAACTGCTGAAAATGAAAGAAATGTGTGCGTTACCATTTAATATAACAGAGATTCATTAAAATAACTAATATAATGAGTTTACACAGTCACAAACACCTCTTAAACAGCACTACACCTCTGCTCCAGTGACACTACAGTCTCTTGTTACTGAAAGACAATTCAGATGAGGAATCACCAGGTGACCAGATGCTGAAAAAAAAAAAAAAACTCTTTCCAACATGAACGGCTCAAGCAATTAAAGTGGCTGAGATATTGCAAAGAAAACAACACTGTCAGTCTGTAACCTGATAAAAACAGTGGTAGTTCACACACCAGTGCTGTCTCAATACATAGCGTCCGGACTTTTCAATATTTTTTTATAATTTTTCTGAGCCGAAAATGAAGTCTTCTGTGCCTGAAAATAAATGAGTTCTGATGATGTGTGTTTTTGCAAACAATTAGTTTGTGAGATTCAGCACGTTCTCCAGAAAATATTTTGATGAGACTGATTAGATACATCATGATCCAACACCGCGCTCTTTTTATCGCTGGCGAGTTTGGGAGTAAAAAGGCATATCATAGTGCCAAGACCCAAACAGCGTCTGGTCATGCAGTACTGCATTTCTGAGAGATTAGATTCACTAGGCTTTTTACAGGAGACGACCAAATCTAAGTCTAGTCTGTGAATAAAACAAAAAAGATTTCAGCCCTGTGTTTAAAGAGACAGACACCTATTAGTCAGATCATATACACATGCACATAGAAAAAGTACAGATTTTTTCCAAATGCTGCATATATGCATACTTTGACTACTGAACATGTGTGATTTTAGCATTTTTGTTGTAAATGCATATTTAGGCAAATTTCGTACATGCGTATGCGTGTGTGCGTGTGTGTGTGAGAGAGAGAGAGAGAGAGAGAGAGAGAGAGAGAGAGAAGGGCAGTGATTTGGAAGCAAAAAAAATTAAAGAAATGGTAACGCAAGTATTGGAGTGACCCAAGTGGTGATGGCTTAGACGACGGAGTCAGAGCAACTCTGAAACTGCAGCTCTTGTAGCATGTTCCCAGTCTGCAGTGGTCAGGACTTACCAAAAGAAATCCAAGGAAGGAAAACTGGTAAACTGGTGACAGGACCAGTGAGCATAGGCTCACTGATACACATGAGGAGTGAGCGCTGGCCCGTGTAGACCAGTCGAATAGAAGAGCTACTGTAGCTTAAATTGCTGGAATGTTAATGCTCAATATTCGGCAGGTGGTCATACTCATTTCTTCAATATTAGCAATATTTCCTATATTCTGCTTCCCAAGGAACAGACTTTCTTGCATCATGTCCTGTTGCTGAGATATGACCAGAGCAGGTTTGTTTAAGAGGATGGCCTCAGAAAATAAATGTCGTAATCTTAAATTTATAATAATTGAATGAGGGTTCTATAGTATAGTAAGAAAGAGAGAACGCTCAGCCTCATTTTGTCACCAGGATTTCCATACTACTGCTAAAAATAACTTAATAGACCTGCACTATTTGATGGTTTTTAAAAAACTAAAAAAAAAACATTACGATTACAGTTTAATCTGTGATATGTATTAAATGTATGTAATATGATACTGTGATATATAGTGTTTTGTATTTACATATGCAACAGTAAATGTTAGCAACAGGAAGATTAGGTATTCATCAACTGATTTTTGCCAACTGAAAATGTGATGTGTTTCAAAAAATACCGCATACTGTTTGCCATAGTGCAAATCTAACCTGCATGACCCATTACCTGACATGATATGATGGGTCTCTGCCTCACACACACTTTAACCTAGAGCTGGGCAATATTGCAAACAACAACAATTTTAGTTTTTACATCTTTATGGGTGATTCTCCAACAATTTTGATTCAATCTTACACAACGCAAATGAAAAATTATGAAATGTATTTAGAATGTCCTATTTATTAGAATGGACAGGGCAAACAAAAGTTATTTGCAGTATCTGCTGCTACTATTTTTGCACAACTTTGTAAACTCTTATTTGTTAACAGAGTAAATAAGGACTGTGCTTTTTATGCGACAAAATCATATTGCAACTCAGAACACGAAGTGGGGTATTTCTTTTATGAAACTGAGTTTGAAAAGTGTGAGGAGACATGTATAAAATATTCATTTTGTCCCTGATGAGCAAAGAGAAGGCGACTGTGGCAAGGGAAAACTCCCTGAAACACAGAGAAACAAGAAGAAACCAGACTTAACTGGGAACCTATCTTCATTTCAAATCAGAGTACCTTCTACACCTATGGAGTGACCTACTGAAAACTGCTAGAAGGTTCTGTACATGCACAGAATACATTCCACCTAAGAATTATTGTAAAGATATGATTTTCACAGACACAGTTTTGCTGTACAACACAGAAGTTGGTTGATAACATTGTGCTAAATAATATTGTGCTACAATTATAACTACTATTATATTGTACTAAACCTTGAACCCTGTGAACTGGGTTATCAAAGGACAACCAAATTTTAAGTTACTTGTGCTTCTACATCCAACATTCCCGATTTAACTTCAACACAATAATGATGCAAGTTGTTTAATGTTTACAGCATCTAACAGTATCTAGCAAGGGACATTAACTGCCAGACAAATTTAATTTGTTCTGGAGGTGAGCTCTTAAGGCGAAAAGTCATATTGCGATACAAATTTTCCCATAAGAAATAATGTAAAATGCAGCTGATCTGTTCTGGCCATCCAAAATTATCATCAATATAATAAAAAATATGTGCAAAAAATCTGGTAGTTTTTGAACACAGGCTGAAGACAACGCTGGTATCATGGGTTGACTTTCTTGAAAGAGACTGGAAAAAAAAAATCTTTTTTTTTATTCGTAAACACCATTTGCTTGCCTTTCCACTGATGCAAACAGGTTTTGAACAGCTCCCAGACGTACACTCAACTTCGCTTTAGTTTGTTTAGTCATATGCCGAAAATGCTCCAAATTCCCAATGAAAATTTCCACTGTAGTTTAAATAATAATTGTGTTTAACAACACTCAAACCAGAGTGGCTTCTGTAATTAGATTTTCACTGTCAGCTCATCCAATCACAGGCATTTATTTCAGCTGTTATGATGAAGGTAGAACTTTGGATCAGAAACAACATACAAAAGGTCAAAAAGGAGAGTTCCCTTAGGCTTTTCTGGCTTGATTTGTAAAAGTGACATAATGACACAAAATTTGAACTGTCAGAAGTATGCATTTATTCGATGCCAAATCTAAAACTGGTGTGTGTGTGTGTTATCTGTTCAGAGTAGATGAGTGCATCAGAGCAAAATAAGAATCCTGGGCGATGACAAACTTTACTTACAAAAGAACAAGCATGAAGTTTCCAAAAAAAAAAAAAAAAAAAAAAAAGCCTTGTTCATTGATATGGGAATGTACAAATTCCTTGTGATGGATTTATGGATTTACATTCATTCATTCACCTTAATTCTAGTTTAAAGCACGAATGTGTTTATATGTTGGGTTTTAAACTCTGTTTGCACCTGTTTGTTTTATATTTTGCCGTTATATTATATTGCACAGATCTGTGTGTGTGTGTGTGTGTGTGTGTGTGTAGATATGCACAACTACAAAGGACTAATTTAATGCGACTTATAAAGAGGAAATTGCGCTCAAACAAGTGTTTTTAAGCCTCCTGGTCCAAACATCTGAAATCTAAACACTAACAGTCAGGGCACTAACATCTACACACATCCTCTAGCTGTTAACTCACTGCTTTCTCCTTAAACAAATTCAAACATAATAAAACTTCTCAATACACGTCTACTCACTACAAAATACATTTTAAGTGGTTATTGTGTCTTCACAAAGAGAGTTTTTAAATTAAAATTCTAGCCGATAAACTCTCAGGCTGAACTAGCCTTAGCATTAAACTATGTGGAAGAGTTCAGGTTGTTAGTGTTTATTTAATAAAACTATTCATATTGTAATGTCAAAATTAAGTGACAGTCTCGGCTGTGAAAATAAATACCCACGAACTTATCAATGTATATAGTAAGAAATAAAAAAAAAAACGGGCATAACAGGAGCCTGTGCTAGCATGCTAACTGAGTAACGACTCGCCGTCCCGACGCCATGTTTATCCAAAACAAAATGGCTGAACAGGAGATTAGTTGACAAAGTCAGCTGCTGCGTTTATAGTAACTACAAGCTGCTTTTCAGGAGCGAATGCGAGGTTATCATGTGATAAGTGGTGTAGACTAAACAGCGAGACCTAAACTGCGGTTAAACACATACACACATACACCGGTAAGAAACAGAGTGCTTGTGTTGTTA
The DNA here is from genome assembly GCA_028565275.1 of Leiocassis micropogon. Lineage (NCBI taxonomy): Eukaryota > Metazoa > Chordata > Actinopteri > Siluriformes > Bagridae > Leiocassis > Leiocassis micropogon. Next base: position 6,212,689 of record JAOVVA010000002.1, on the reverse strand, counting down.
CTGAATTGCGGTGTGCTAAGCTAGGCCTTTCACTAGCTAGTTAGCTACTTCACATGCAAAAAGATGGTAACCGTTACCTTGGAGTACTGTATAGACCAGGTGAATGCTAACTGATCTAAACACAGGTTTGAGATTAACCCGCCAGTGCTGTTGTGTCAGATGACTCCAGGGTTAGCATGTGTGCTAACTCGGTGCTGTTCCATACCTGAAGTTCGGCCCTCTCGACTTCCCAGTGCGCCCTTTCCATCTCGAAGCGGGCCCACTCATGCTGGATGTAGTGTAAAATCCCGGGGATTGTGTACTGCTGCGGCCTCGGCGCTTCATCAGGCTGCTGCTGTGCCATTCCTGAACCTCCAGCCCCGGACAGATGAGCGTTAACGCTGCCGTTATTACCGTGCTGCTGCTGCTGTCTTGCTGTGGCCATCCCTCCTCCTCCTCCGCCGCCGCCGGGGTGTTCATCCATGTTTTTTTTTTAACCAAATAAGTAAAGTCCTGCTGAAATATGCCCCCGGATTGTAAGAGATAACCACAGATGAGTTTCCGTTCACTATCGGTGTCGTCGTAAAACGTCAGTGAAATACACAAACGGGGCGTCCCTCAGGCCGCACGGCACTGTGGCTCCCTGTGTGTGTGTCAGCGCCCGGGTTTGCCGGCCGCCATTACTGCGATCCCTGGATGTGGATGTGAAGCTCCGTACTGAGAGAGGGAGCGTCGGAGCCGCGCTGCATGACGGGATGTGCCCAGGCTGCGTCTAAAAAAAACGCCGCACACTCCCCTCTCTAGGCAGAATGTCACAGCACACGGTGGTGAGCTGTTCAGACACACTATCTAGTGCCGGAGTGTGTGGTTTTGGACGCGCCCGAAGTCATCCAGCTATAGTAGTCACTTCCAAATACAGAGCTTGTGCGTAAGTGGGAGTTTATAGACGGGATGCCTGCACACACACTCGCAGTGATCAGTGTGGGTTAGAGCCATGCACAGTGCGCAGGAATCACTCAAAACAGTACAAGTTAAACAATTTACATTTTCTAAATGTAAAAGTAATTTTTTATTCAGTATTTTGGTAGATTTTGGGAGTCTGATGTTTCTCTTAGTGGTTAGCACTGTGGCCTCGCACCACCAGGGTCTGGGTTCGATTCTCACCTCAGGTCTGTGTGCATGGAGATCTCCCAGTGCTTGGTGGGTTTTCTCCCACAGTCCAAAGACATTCAATTACTAAATTGCCCATAGTGTGTGTGTGTGTGTGTGTGTTTGCCCTGTGATGGATTGGTGCCTTGTGCCCTAAGCCTCCTGGGTTAGGCTCCAGGCCCCCCACAACCCTGTAACCAACCAAGTGTTATAGATTGTGATATTTCTCTTTTTTCTCTTTTTTTTAAGGTGCCTGCTCTCCTAGGTGATCATGATCAAGTTTCTGCTGATGGTGAATAAGCAGGGTCAAACCCGTCTGTCTAAGCATTACGAGCATGTGGACATCGGGAAAAGAGCCGCTCTGGAGGCTGAGGTGGTCAAAGCCTGTCTGTTCAGGAAGAAAGACGAGGTCAGTTCACTGCTTTAGTTTGTAATTCATTCATTTATATACATTTATATATTTATAAATCAATTGAATGAAATGAATGAAACCTGGCGTAGTGGTTAGCACTGTGGCCTTGCACGTCCAAGGTCAAGGGACAGGGATTCCTGCCTTGGGACAAGGGATTCCTGCCTTGGGACAGTGTATATGTGAAGTTTATTTCAACGGTCCACAGACATGCAGATTAGGTTAATTGATGTTCACAATTAGTGTGCGCCCTGCAATGGATTGGCACCCTGTCCAGGGTGTAGTCAGCCTCCCACCCTCACCCGTCTCCTCCAGGCCATAAGGGAGAGAGTAGCATTAACTTATTTTATATAAAAAATTTAAAAATTTTCTCTCTCTCGTAATTTTATATAAAAATTTCCTTACAGTATACAAATGAATAATTTTAACAGGGACTTGTGTATACAGTTTGAGAGTCCCTGTTAGAAATATTAATTTGTATACTGTAAGGAAATTTTTTATATAAAATAAGTTAATGCTACTCTCTCCCTTATGGCCTGGAGCCTATCCCAGGAATCTGATATTAACCAGTTAAATTTTCCATGCTACTACCTTCCTGTCTCCTCTTGCATCTGTTCTTAAGGTGCTAACGCTCTCACGATCACTTTCTCATTCTCTCTCTCTCTCCCCCCGAGCTAACACCTCCTGGTTCATCTCTAGATAAACATCTGTCCACCTTCCACTCTTTTGTTCTTCAGGTTTTCTCGAGGACATTTTACAAAAATGTTCATGTTCTTTGTAGTAACAGATGTCGATGGCACAGGCGTTTGGTCAGGCATAGAAAAACGGCATCTTTTGCAGTTAATAAACAGAGACCTTTCTGACAGACTTTGTGATTGTGTGAGTGACTGTGTCTCTCCTGTCGCCAGAAAAGCTTATCGGAGAACAGCGGACAGACCGGGTGACTCGCTTATTCAACTATACAACTTGAAAACTTTACATATACTGTTAGAATTTTTTTTACTTTTTAGAAAATTCTGTCACTGTAAAAAATATTACAATAATAGAAATTTAAGAATTATGTCCCTATAAGAAATCAATATTGAGACATTAGAAAGATTCGTATGCGGCAACTTTAATGGGTTGGACTGAAGTTGTGGAGATGAGGGGCAGGCTAGGGACTTAAAATACTCTTCATTTTTCTTCATTGTACCTTTTCAGTTCAGCAATGTTCCTATGCACATGTACAAATACAGAGAGAGAGAAAGAGAGAGCACTCTGTCCTGCTCACATCTCTCTTGTGTCTCTTGTCTCTGCCCTCTTTATCCTTTTCACCTGAGTCTGAACACTGAAAAATTCAGTACAGATCCCCTGCTGTCAGTCACAAAAATCTCAGGACAACCCTCATATACTGAATATGTCACTGCCAGTCATTGGTACAGTGGCACTGATGAGGCACCATGACTGAGGATTCCATGAGATGTCGCAACACTGGAAACTTAGGAAGAGTCAACCAACAGAGTCGACAAGGCCACTTCCTCACAACACCTGAGAGTTTAAGGGGATCTGCCAATATCCTGTTGTCAAATCGAGTATTGAGTAACAGATTGAGCAGTTTGGCAGTAACCTTTTTTCAAGAATTTGTGCTACATTGGCTTTTCTGGTGGATCAGACCACATGGGCTGGTCTTTGGTCCCCACAGGCATAAATTCAATTAAATTAAATTTTATTTACAGAATATAGCAGCTTTACAGAATCAAAAGAAAATTAGGGATGTATGAAAAATGTATGAATCTAAATGATCAGATTGTCCCTGGGCCTTGGGTGCCCATGATCCTGTCACCAGTTTACTGGCATATACGGATGGGAAAATGTATCGAAATTCGATATATCGCACTATATATTCACCTGTTCTTTGCAAAAAAATTTAAAGAAAGTTTTTTTCAAGATATTTTACTCGCTCTCTTTTATCCACAAGTCCACATTACAGTTACATAGTCAGTTACTTTTTATATTTATGATAACAGAAGTGAATAGACCTCTATAGACAATGTTTTCTCTCGCCTATTCCTTACTTTGTCGCCAGAGGGCGCAGGGATCCCTAATTTCATAAACTTGGGACAGATTCAAAGTGAGCTGATGTGTTGAGTTCAGTCTCTTTTTTCCCCCCAAAAACTGTTCAAATGTTCAATTTACATATAAATAAGAAACTGGCAGCTGTTTTTTTTAATTTTTTTTTATTTGTGTTATAAATTACAAATACGAACCTCTTTAACCTAATTTATTTTGAGAATTTATTTTACCTATACTGTATTATTTAGTGTTTTTTTTTATTTTTTTATTTTTTACTATTATTAGAAATGGTCATTGTTTTAAGAAATTTTATTTGGACTTATATATGGTTTTTATTTTTTTTTTAATATAATAAAACCCTTGCAAGGAAAGGGAACATATTCTGCAGTGTTGAATTTTTAAACTCAATTTTCGTAGTTTCAGCAGCCTCCTTAGTTGTTTTCTTTGCTTCATGCAGGACAATAATTTGACCCTTCTGAAGCAGAGTAACATCTTTGCCATGACCATGTCTTTAATATGTCGTCTGACATGGTTTAAGATATGAGAAACTACTGCGTCAGTTGGGGTTAAATAACTTGTTGCCGGCTGAACCATATTAATAACTGCGTTAATTATTAGTAATCAATGTTATTCAATTCACCTGGTGTGCTGTTAATGTTATGGCTGGTCGGTGTATATGCGTCCAGTGTATAGATGTTGCCAAGATGATGCAAATGATGGGGTGTCTGCACATCACCATCCAGCGTGAAAGAATACAAATTATTCATCATGCACATGTGCGTAAAGTGCAAGCAGGGACGAGCTAAGACTAGCTTGAGAGAAACCAGAGCTGCCCTGAGTAAGTTTTGACTCCAGTTAAAATAGAAGTTTTCCATTTAAACATGAAGGATTCTATCTGATTGAGCAGCCATGGGATGCACCACACAAACATGTTCGTTTCTCAGAGGCCCGACTCCACAACCAAACCCAACGCCAGACCCAACAGCACACCCTCATAGACCCTGTGGGGCCACGCCATGAGGGCACAAGAGTAACCTACACAATATTGGGCATAATGTTTTGCGTTGTAATGTTATAGCTGGTGTATTAAAATAAGTACCAACAATACAAACTAAAAAATATACAAGTTTTACTGCTTCACTTTGAACCACTTTTTTTTCAGTGCTCATTTTTGGAGTACAAGGACTACAAGCTGGTGTATCGGCAGTATGCAGCTCTTTTCATTGTAGTCGGCGTCACTGACAGTGAAGTGAGTTATTCAGCCAAACGGTGGTACAGATACTCAGTGCTTTGATCTTAATAAATATTTATTTTGTTGTGAACCCTCTGTTGTGCCACAGCTTTAGAATTTAAACGACATGTATTTTTACTTCACGCAGAATGAACTCTCCATTTACGAGCTCATCCACAACTTTATCGAAGTGCTTGACAAATACTTCAGTCGGGTGGTGAGTTCGAGCTGTACTCTTTTAATAAGAATGACCGTTAGTGTGTTTCTTGATATTAATTAATCCTCTAAAATAAAGAATGTCTTAACAGAAAAACACTGTGTGTACAGTATACAAGTCAGTTTTGTGAGGGTTTTCCCCTAAAACTTTAGTTTTTTTACAGTTGGGCATTTTCTCAATTTATTTGGAACTTACAAGTCACAATTTATGATGGAGGTTGCACCCCTTTTGTGTAATATTATGATCAAATTATTTTTCAATATTACATCTTCTCAGCCTCCTGGCTTTTACATGTTCGCTCGTCACTTTTTTCCTCTCTAACTTGTCCAGGTCACTAAATATCTTTTTCCCCCATATGGACTCTGCTCTTTTCCTCTTAGATGATGAGAGGCTTAAAAGGTTTTTGCTTCATGCAGGCTTTCATAACTTGTTGAATATAAACAATTATGTAATAATTATTTGACTCCTGGATCGTGAGGTACGTTATCAGAGCGTAAACTAAGCCCTCTTCCCTTGTGACGGCCCAACTCTCACCTCTCATATCATTCATTCAGACAAAGCATGAATGAATAATCTCTAATGAGTTGATTTCATATACATCTTTCACAGAGAATATATGCAGTAATATAATTAAATTTTATTTGTACAGCCCTTTAACAATGGTCACTGTCGCAAAGCAGCTTTACAGATTCAAAAGAAAGTTATGGAAATATGTATGAAAATATGTATAAATCAAAATATAATGCTGTTACAGTGTAGACAGGAACAAATAAAATATTCAGTGTCCTATAAACTGAGGACCTGAGAATAAAAACATTACCATATACATTTTTGAATAACATACATACCAGTTTAATAATTATATATCATACAGTGTGACAAACTGGATTTCCAAATCATTTTCAGTTATTTTAACATGGAAAAGTGGGAATTAAAAAGCATGCTCAAACTTCAATGTACTATTGGAAGATAATTTAAATAATCTTTATATATGCTTGTCACTAACAATTTTTTTTTTCTTCTCAGAGCGAATTAGACGTATCCTTTATATAAATAATTTGCCATCAACACTATAAAGGCATTAATCCTGAAACTTCATGCATTGGTGGCTGCATAAGAAGAATGGTTTTATTTACTGAAAGCCAAAAGATGTTCACTCTGAGTTGTAGGTTATATAATCGAAGTAGTTAAAAGATTTCCACAGTAAACATTGTAGCATTTAACTGAATGTTGTATTTCTTCTTGGCAATACAGTACATTATATAAATGTGAAACACAAGCAACTTCAGTGATCTGTGTATTTAAATTGATACTGCTCCACTAAATGCTTAGTCAATAAATGTTGTGTGCATGTTTTATTTTTTTCGTCCTGATAACTCAAACTAAGAAATATCATTCCTTAATTCCAAAGAAGATTATGTTTAATTTGGACAAAGTACACATCATTCTTGATGAGATGATCCTGAACGGACACATTGTGGAGACCAACAGAAACCGCATTCTTGCGCCCCTGCAGGCCTTGGACAAGATGGCAGAAGGATGAATGAAACGGGTACACTTGGGAAACATGGACTTGTGATCATGAACATGTGCTATTTATATATTATTCAAACACCTCACTCATGTTGACTGGGTGTTACAGATACCGGTTTAAACTACACTCCATAGACGCTGTATTTGGGAACATGTACTGCAGGTGCATGAGTGCTGCGTCAACTGTTCCTTGTTTCCACAGCAGCTACAGCATGCTAATCATTACTGTTCGAGTCGTATTTGTACTTAAAACTGCCTTCTGAACTTGACATCAACTTAAAGACCATGAATAAATGCAAGTGAATGGAACACGCATCACTAATGATACTTTGCAAACATTTTAATGATTATTTTGGAGCATACACATTTGAAAATATTTGTTTACTTCAAACTGCAACTTGAGTTAAATAAATGTTTATAATATACAAAGAAAATACAAGGAGAAGCATAGCTTTTCATTTTTTTTCCTTCCCCCCCCCCATTGTGCCTTGCACACAACCAGTGTTTTTGTCTCTATAGCTTTATTGTAAAACGAACACAAATGCACTCAGGGAATTTGATCCTTTTAGCATGGTGATAAACATTTCAAACGTACACAGTAACAGCTAGGAGAGGAGAAAATAAGAGGAAATAAATTGGGGGGAGGGGGGATAGGATGTGAATGATTGTATGCTGAACGCAAAACAAAACGAGGGGGAAAAAAACTAATAATTTCAAACAAGGCAGGCACTAGTAAAACTTAAAACTTGGGAAAAAAAGTCCAAACACTCGACAGTTAGTTCTACAGAAGCAGGTGCTTGCATGCCCCCTTTCGGGGAAACAGGGCTGGTATGTGTGTACAGTAATCTGAAAAGAAAACCTATTCTGAATGTTACACACACATTCAGAGCTGGGGTGAGAGTAAACGAAGAAAAACTGCCCTTGGCTACCAGCGGCTCGAGCCCTTGATGCAGTGCAGTCCCACCAAGAGGTGTAAGTGGGGTTAACATGGGCTGCGGACATGACTTTAATCTATTTCAGTAGCTAGTGGAGCTGAGATGGGCTTCCTTTCGCTTACAGATGTAAACGCAGCCTCTTTTTAGAAAAGAGAAAATCATGGGCGAGCACAACTTTTGTATTTTTTTTTTTCTGCAACAAAACATGACAGGCTTCATCAACACATGGAGTTGGTCAGTGGTGCAGGGAGCATGCTCAATTCAGGTGGAAGCCCTTTTCCATGGTGGCGGCAAGGAGGCGTTCTCTCATGATCTCTTCAGAGGAATACTCGGGCAACTTCAGATAGTGCACACATGTGTTTACTGAGGGGTAGCTGGCATCGGTTGCATCCACCTGCAGGTGTAATTCAGCATGTTAAAGGAGTAGGACTGAGCCAGGCGCTAAAAATAAAGGTTGTTTATTATAGGAGAACTAAAAACATTTAGGCTCATACCTTGCGGACGATTGTGAGACGGGGATGCAAGTTGGCGAGGCCACCGGGGGGCAGAGTTGAGCAGCCAGTTGTGAACTGGAGGAAGGCTTTCCTCTCATCTGAACACATTCCACACAGTACACGCACAAAGCGCAGGAAACCAGGACTGTATACGTGGTGAAAAAGACAAGCAGGGTGTTAATCTTTCCCCCCCATTTGAAATGTATATATCAGAATGTATATCAGTTTGTTAAAAGGCATTGATTTCTCATAATACTAGGAGCTAATCAAATGACACACCTGTCCCGAGTGTAGCCCAGTTTGGGCTCTGTGTAGTTGACAATGTCCTCAGCAGTCCAAGATGGAGACTGATTCCCACACAGAATCATCTGGACTTCTTTATGACTGAATGAACTCAGTTTCTCCATAGGGAACACTCTGTTAAATCCCTCTGCACCAAACCAGATACCACAACAGACATTTAGTAATGCATCAGATCCAAGTCTGCATAAATATGACAGAATAATGTTACAGTTTTGTTAAGCTACATACTAGGCCAATTTATACATTTTGTTTGAGTAATATGTAATATTTTACAGCAGGATTTAAGACATAAGCAAAAATTGGGCAAGTTAAAGAGTCAATTGGCCAGTCACTAGCTGATTTGCGCCAGTGACAGGGTTTCTGCCAGGGTTGGTCACTCCCCATAATGCCACACCATCAGTGATATATTTATCCAAAACTAACTGCTATTTTTTGAACAACCAACTTATTTTTGCATGTTTACTTAGTGGCTGAATAATTTACAAAATATACCCAAGATGGTAAGTAGAAACTGTACCTCTGCTACAATTTTAATTTAGAAGTCGAGAGTCACTTTAATATCTATCTAAACCATGTGTAGCAGTTTACAAAAGCTATGAGGCTCTGTACGAGGGTGAAACCATGAAAAATATATAACAGGAAATGACATAAGGTCATTTTTGTCCCATGTGAACCTAAAGCCAGTCCCAGATAATAGCAGTCACAGTGGTTTGCTCAAAACATATATTATTGCTTATGTTTAAAGCAGCATTTTACAGATATCACAATCAACACTTCAACTTAGTAGTAACACACTCTATATATTTATTTTATTTTCCCCCTAGAAATATACCATGATATAAGTATGTTTTATAAAATATATTGGAATGTTTTTACTATAAATATTTATAATAATCATTAACATTTTATTGTTTCATAAATATGTAGTGAGATTAATATATTTATATCATGTATGTAATTTGTTTTTCATTACATTTATTCTTATTTTTATTCCCAAAGATATAAACAAATCAATATTTTAAGGAACCCATTTAAACTACAATTAGCTAAGCACAGAAGTTATGACGGTACACCGTGACGGTCAAATGTTTTGCCAACAAATATGACCGTTTTCCAGTGAAATGATATCACGTCATCTCCCAACATTATAAAAACTTCACACCCAGAAGTTATCAGCACAGAGCTCACAGCTAATCAGCACCATTCTGTAGCTTTTTTGTCACTGGGGCTGTACAAGAAAGCAACTATAGGAGCATACGAGGATATATGTGACAACAAGAGGCTTTACAATTTTACAATTAGTGCAGAACCATGCATGTTTCTGTGGCGCCTCAACGTCAAATGGTCTTGGCCCAAATCAATCATTCTTATTTGTGACATCACAAACTAGAAGACATTCATACACTGCCAAACTGCATACACTAAAGACCCCTTACCTCTGAAGGCCTCCATTTGCTTCTGTATCCCCGTGTGCATACAGAAGTCAAACATTAGCTCCACATACTCCTCTGCATTGTCCAGGGTTACCATCTATTAAAACACACATTTTTATTTGAAATGTGACGCATAAACATTCCTGACTGAATCCAAACCTGTCTGGCAGAATCGTTTTGCATGAACCTATGTTACAGAGTAAGAACAGCACTGCTGAATATTTAGGCACATGTAATGTTTAGCATGACGGCTAAAACACAAGTGCTTACTGAAGGCCTCCTGTTGTAATCTATTCAATATGGTAATCATTGAAAAGTTCACTTCAGTGCCTTTATTAGTTTAAATGATTGAACTGAAGCGATACATTGTTTAGGAAAATAACAATAAGATTTAATTCATTGTTTAACCCTATTTCTATATACAGTTTAGCTACTGACCAGACTCTGTTTCCAGACAACAGACAGCTCTGTAAACTGTGAAACACTTTGTAACCCTGTATCAGCACTATGTGGCCAAGACCTCAACTGCATATCTCTATTAAGACAATAATTTGTCAGTAAAATTAATTCTTTTCTAAGCCTTTGCTCTTTACCATAATGACCTACCTCATCATCTCCATTGGGTTTAAGGTCTACAGCTGAGTAGCCATGTACTTTAGATGATGGACAGAATTGGAAATTTAATCTAGAAACATAAAAAAAGCATATTAAGTTTTACACCAAGTAAATTTCAAAATAAGCAAGTAAACCTTAAGATGAAAGTTGATTTCCGAAGTAATATCACTCACCCCAGATCTTCCACGCTCAGTGGTGGTCCTGAGCCGACTGGGTTCTTCAGCATGAGGCCCTGTAGCCGTGTGTTCTTCTCATCCTCCGAGAGGCTCTTATTGCCCAGGATCTGCCTCCTTTTCACTGCCAGCTCTTTCATCTCCTTGAGAAAGCGTGCTCTGTGAGGGTTTACCAGCTCAAAGTCTTCCCATGTTAAGATGCCATGATACCAAGCAGGTGGCTTGGGCTTTGGTGGGTCCAAGATAAACTCAGATTTAGAGTCCTCATCAAAGCTGCCCATCAAATACGGTTCTTCTTCAGTGGAGGCCTCTGAGTGAATGTCAGAAAAGCGGCGGTCTGAATCTGACCGTGATTCGTACAAAAGTTTGCTCATGTTGCTCTTGATGTCGCCCATGCAGAGCAGCTTGAAGAAAGGTTGAGAGACGGGCAAGTCCACTAGCCGGTTGTCCTGTATGCACTTAGCCAGGAAGATGCCCAAGAAGAGGAAGAGCTTAGCGATGCGTTCTAGTTCATCACTATCCTGAGGGAAGGGCGCAGGGAAAAGGCCACAAGACCGCTGTACGTAATACCCTGGTGGTTTCAGCCCCCCACCAAGATCCACCTGACCAGGATGCAA
>JAOVVA010000002.1:6157564-6201449 GCA_028565275.1 Leiocassis micropogon | reverse complement strand
ACACACACAGACAAACACACACAGACAAACACACACAGACAAACACACACAGACAAACACACACAGACAAACACACACAGACAAACACACAGAGAGAGAGAGAGAGCGCATTAGCGATCTGGATATTGAGATTTCCAGCAGGTAAAATATTTAAAATTAGGAAAAGAGGACTGACTTGGCGCGACTCGTCATCTGGAAAATCATCATCACAGAGCCAGATCCCCAAAGAGGTCCGCTGAAACTCAGCTGCCACGAGAGCATAAAACTCTAGTGTGGGACCCAATCCAGTGCCTTCTTCCCCCTGGAACTCCACCTGCAGGGAGGAGAAAACAAAAGAAAAAACAAAACAACGTCAAGATACAACTAGATAATGATGTTTTATTTTCTTATTTAGTGGCGTACTATAGGGGTAACAAATTGCAAATTGTTAAAGAAAAATGCAAACAGATGGCACATTAAGGGTAAGGCGACTTCAAGAGTTTAAGAACTGTGCTAGTCTACTGCACCTTGGCATACATTGTACAAAAATGTGGAACTGCATTTTTATTCCTAAATGATATTCCATCAGTTGCTGTTTTGATGGTTGTGAACAGTACGATTTATCCATCGCACTGGTTCAACATCTTCCAAAAAAAATTAAATAAAAAAGGGCGTAGAATTAATTCTAAATTTGTGCTAAGAAACACCATTATGCACAATAAAACTAGTATTTATTACACATGTGCAGAGATGGCTAAATTAATTACACCAATCATATTGGTATGCAGGTACAATTGATAAATGCGTCACATTTTAAATTGATCTTTGGGCCACACTTATTTGCGAGAGCATGCCATCCCTCCCTCCTTGAGAATTACGGCCAATTTGTCTCTTTTTGCTCCTGGGCACAGATCGATCATGTTAAAGGATTCAAATCCAGGATCTCTGCATGTTGAGGCTTTTCTCGTGTCACACAAGAGACATGAAGGCATAATCATCATTTGTGCTGTCTTTTTTTCACAGCTGGCTGTAGTGCATTGTGGGGCATGAGTGATACGAGTTAAGGTAAGACATTTTCATATTCAAGCTGAAATGGCTAACCTGTCTCCAATTTGCCTTTAAATTGCCCATGGCTAAAAGCCCTGGAATAAAGTAAAACTTGCAAAAACAATTGACTGATGATCCAACAATCACACTTGGCATAGAGTTTCTAAACACATTTGCATGAGTCAACGCTTTATTAAAAGATTAAAAGTGAGGAGGAGAAAAAAAAAAAGAAAGAAAAAAAAAAAACCCACACCCTTCATCCCAGTCAATCTTTGGTCATACTGTTTTGGCATCTGTCTGCATCTTGAGAGTACAAAAATGAGCAATATTTATTATGCTGATATGATAAACAGTAAGTCTATTACACTTTTTTAATTACCACTAGGGCTTTATCATATTTCTTTCCAGAATGTTCATGACTGTATGAACCCTGTCCCACCAGTTATTCCATTAATCCACCACCTGTCTTTAATGTGCCGGCTGTTTGATCCTATGGTTAAATTAATCAGTAATTTGTTGAATTTTAATACCTCAAGTACAGACTTCCTGTCAGCGTGAATGTGCATGACACTCTCCGCCCATTCCATCATGTTCTCTCCACGCGGTACTTTGACACGCTCATGTTTAAGGCGGCCAACACGGAACTCGCCCGGTTCATCCCGCCTCACTGTAGTGGATGGTCGTGTGCGCTCTATGGTCGCCTCCCTCCGGTTCTGAAGCCACACTATTGCCCTTTGTGGGAAGACACACAAAGCATAATCACTTCACGGTTCTGCCTGAATCTTTTCCCAAAAGTTGAAACATGTAAAATATGTTACATATCACATTGGACGTACAATGTCAGCTGAGCATAAGCATTAGGACAAAGTATTTAGTGGCAAAAGTTTAAAAGAAAAATTTATATCAATGCTCTAATATCCTGCTGGGCTCATCAAACAATAAAACCCTGCTTTATTTCATCCACATTAGCCGTCTTCTGTTGCTTTTTTTTTTTTTTACTTAGTTTCAAAGTGTGCTGTTTCGTAGCTTTTTTTTTGATAGTTTATAGTTGACAGGTTCATAGTGTATATTCAGCTATTTTAGGTGAATATTTAAGAAAAATCTCAACTCTACTGGGTAAAAAAATAAATATATACAAAAATATACAGACCTGGAGGCTCCAAACGCAGTGCAAGTGAAAAAGAGCTGCCGGGTCTCAAAAGGGATCAGGAAAGGACACTTGCTTGTTAACTGTTCGCACCAATCTGGCAGCGCACCACTAGCCAGGGCCAGAGGCTCCTGTACAGACAAAAAATGGAATACTGATTACTAAAGGCAATTAACAATTGATTTTACCAGATGTTTTAATACAGAGAACAATTAGCAAAAAAAGTTTAGTTTTTTTCCCCCCCTTCAGAAGTCATCTCTGTCGCATACTTTAGATTAACTTAAGAGATTCCAGTATTAGTATTGGTGATGTGTGAAGAGCAGAACAGTGTTGCTTCTTTATTAGTAGACTTGTTTTTTTTAAAGAGTGAAAGTTTATATATTTGAATATTATTTACAATTTTCCATTACCTCAATCTGTTGCAGAATTTTGGTTGTGATTTTTTTGCTGGTGAACTCCTCGGGTGATGCGTTGAACTTTAGGTCATCCAAATCTTTAGTACAGAAAAAATAAAGAAAAAAAATAAACAAATAAGGATTGGAGTTCTAATTAAAAAAAGCATTGCCCCCCTATAAGCATAATTTGAACACATTTTATTACATCATCATGTCAGATCTGGTTTCAAACATCTGAAATTAAAAAATGACTGTAGATGGACACATGAAATATGCTAACACCAATACTTTTTTTTTTTGCTATTTCCACTCTCCGTTAAACTCTCCATTTAAAATAAATAAAAATTTCTTTAGTGCTTAATTGGACTCTCTGGTGAGATACGGCTTACCCTCCTGCAGCGTAGGACCAGCCGCTGGTTCGCCTCCAATAATGAAGAGGATGCGTAGCAATTGCAGCACGTCCTCAACACCACAGGCGCTCTGTGCTGAACCAGCTTTGGCCTGTGGCTGTTCACGTGCACCACTTAAGATGTCACAACTCTGCGTGACTGCGAGAGAGCCCGACCCGAGTCCGGAAGACCTACAGCCCCGTTCACAGAAATCCTGGAAGGAAAGAAATATAGACAACACAAATCAGAAATACAGCACTGAGAACTGTGGTGGATCTCCCCAAGCTATTACAGTCAACCCTATACCAGGAATACCAGGTGACTGTACAATGCACTTGTACAATTGCATTCTCAAAATAGTACAAATATGCTTTACGATTAAAAAACAAAAAAAACTAAACAAAATAAGAACAAATACATAAATCAAAACAAGATAATGTGACTCAGAATGTCTTGAACGTTAAACAAACATTTATACAGATTAAAATGTTGTGAAGACAGATACAACTCAAAACAGATGGCTAAACAAGTGAAAAACTAAAGAAAGGCAAAAATACAAATACAGTGAGGGGAAAAATAAAAATGTATATGTAAGTGCATATATTTATATACATACACATACATACACACACAATGCCATTCTATACCTTGTATGCAGCTATGAGCTGCGAACAATTTCTGTTTTTCCTAATACTTTTATTAGTGCCGGTTAATTTCCAGTGGCGCAGGAAAGTTGAGTCTGCATTCTTCTGCAGGTAGGTTATCAAGTCATTCTTTGGTAATTCATCTGTGCCAAGGTACTGTTCCACATGCTCTACAGACCAGCAACCCTACAACAGGAAGAACCAAATGTTGGTCTTTCCTGATTGTAAGTTTCACGCAATAAAACATGCATTAAAACAGGCCTAACCACTAAAAGGACCGTGCAATTACCAAGATTAGGTCACTAGAATAAATATTTCTTCCCTTCAACAGGCTCCTAGCTACAAGGTTAGTGATGACTGAGACAGTCTACTGACAGCCACAGGAAAAAGGTCACAAGCAGTTTTTAATGAGTTGGAGAAAACGAGCGAAAGAGATAAGTGTTGTTGAAAGAGAAGTGGAGAAAGTCAACAAGAAGATGATCAAGAAGAAAAAAAAAAATCTTACCATCTTTCCGCTTTCTTTCTCTTTGTCAGAGTCCTTTAACTCTCTGTACATTATCCTATAAAATAAGCATACAGCTAATGTATAACAGTAACAATATTTCAAGGCAACACAGCAGAAAGAACAAGTAAAGTAACTCACGTGTACGTTGGCTCCCAAATGCGCCGAAGCTTGTCAGATTTGATGCTGCCATTACAGGAGAGCTGCAGCAGCTTTTGGACATAGTAGAAAATAGTCGATTTGTAGTTGTTTAGAGGTAGTTCAACTTCTCTTGTGGTTCCCAGGCCTGCCACCTTCAAGATAAGTGCCAGATGTGGGGAGGGAGCACATTCCACCTCCTCCAGCACCTCTGAACGAGGTGTACCTGCACACGTCACAAAAAAACAAAAACTCTCAAAATCATACAGACACCAGGAATTCACATAAATTAAAAAATAACTTTTGGTTTTGTATTAAACAAAAATGTATATTAACTATTTAATTAATGTACAGTACAGTCATAAAGGATTAACACACAAACTGGGAAAACTGCTCTTTTTTGTAATCAGCAATAAACAATGTTTACTCATGACTGACTTATGTATTCCACAATGCATAAATATTTCAATTAGCCAGTCAGAATCAGTAAATGGACAATGGTGTGTGTTCTGAGCCGAGTGATCTAGAGGAGTGTTCTAGAAATAACACTGTTCACCTAAAAAAAAATAATAAATCAATTAAATTAAATTTTTTTTTTAATTAAAAAAAGAGGGTTTTCACCTGGTGTAGGAATTTCCAGATCGGTGGTTTGCTGGACATTAGTCCGGCCTGGTCTGGGGTCAAACGCGGGGACTAAAGCAGAAAATTGTCGCTTCAGCACAAAGTCATCATCCCACGTTCGACGCCGTCCCCCTTTGGTTTCATATTCCTCTTCCTCCTGTCAGGCAACCATTACACAACATTTATGCACTGCCATTATGCTTCAGCAAACTTCATCAACATGCAGTATAGGCCTCTTCATCTCACCACAAGCATGCTTTTCACAGGAACCATGCTGACAGGACATAACATTCATATGTATGAAAGAAATCAAATTGAGGCATTTCTCAAAAAAAAAAAAAAGAAAGAAGAATAAACAAATGATATAAAATTATATTTAAAAACAAAATGTACTTCCATTACCACAGAAGGAAAACAAAATCTAACTCAACAACTAAAGGAGCAGCACTGTACTAGTGTCAAAACTACAACAATTTTTACCCTATGTATATGAACGTGGTAACCAAGGTTGACCCTGGACCGTACCAGAACTTCCTCATACTCCTGGTCCTCCTGATTGTCATCCTCATTCTCGTCATCGTCGTCATCCGGTTCAGGCAAATCTTCCTCGTCATCCAGCTCTGCAAGCAATGTGTTTGCCCGACAGCTATCCAAGAAGTCTGTGAAAAAGAAAGAAAAGCAAGAAAACAGGCATGAATAGCATTAATTAAACTCCAAATCGAAGAAGCTAAAGAGCAAAACCATGCAATAAATTAGTGGCAAGGCAGAGGGCATCCATATGGAATCCATTAATCCATTAATATGGGATGCAACATATAATACGGAGTAATCAGAGACACAGGCAGAAGATGCATGTTTTGGTTGCTGATTAAATATAGCACGGCCTACCATAGAGCGAAAACTCAGCCTCCTGACCCGTGTCGCTCTCGCTAGATGTGGAGGTCAGGCTGGTTGTCAGCGTGTTACTTAGCAACTGGCCAACGGACAAACCTGTAGTGGCTGTGGCTACATTATTGCTGCTGGTTACTATGGAGGTGGACATTGTAACAGTGGAGGTGGTACCAGTGGTGGTAAGGTTAGGAAAGCTCTGTGCACCCATGAGAGGAGACGCTGCAAAACACAAAAGCAATTAGGCCATTAGTTTATTTGAGGATGTGATCAAGCCAAAATTAGTACGAGTACATTTCAATATATATGCAAGAGGAAGGTCTGCTCCTAAGAACTTAACTTCAGAATTCTACAAAACATGCAGACCTGATGTTCAGTTATACAATATTTCTGGTTACAGGTTTATTTAAAATGTTGACACTGATGTCCTAATTGAACTTTCTTTGAACTTCCTTTCCCTTTTTTTGCAATGTCACAGTAAATGCTAACGTTACAGTCATGTTGCAACAAGCCAAACAAGAATTCGATTTGCAACGTCTTAGGTTTTAGCTTTGATGCACTGCACAATACAGGTGACTTATCATGCATCTATTAAAGCATGGGTCTTAGGGGTTGCTTAGTTTACAAATGGGTCAAACAAAATTTACTATCATTTATTCATTTATTCTACCAAGTAATATTAGGATTTTGTTGGCTTAGGTTACTGGGAGCCTCATGCAGCCATATTTAAATGAACAGAGCATGTATTATTTTTTTGTATTTTCAGTGGTCAGACATGGTGCACAACAGTTTCTCAATAACAAAAAATGGACATATTTTTACACCCATCTAATGCCACGAAACAGACTAGCATTGTGCCTTGAACCATATACTTACACTGTTCCAAACCCTTACTGAGTATCAACACCTCACCCCCCTTTTTGTCATGTTCAAATCGACCCAAAAAATGATGTCTATCAAATCACGACTATTCTAGAGTACTACATACTATTAAAGGTAAGGAACAGATATATAATTTGAGATGCAGCCCAAACAATCATTGAGATCATGGTCCTTGGGTATCCTGAGGGTGTTTACATACAATAAACATGAGAAAAAAACACTTTTTTCTTCTTTTTGTTTTATAAATATAAACATGCCCTATAAATTTATTTGCTGTTTGTGACACATTTTTTGTTTGGCAAAAGTAGTGGTAAATTTACTAAAAAGGTCCTTCTCAGCTCCTCCCAGAAGTCGCCCATTTTTATTTTGACCACAACAGATGTGTGCTTTAAACTAAAGCATTAGAAAGCTACAGTATGGTCAAAAGCAAAGCATGTTAAGTTGGCTAAAGGGTCAAAACCACATTTTAATCGCCATGTTTGACAAACAAGTCTAATAAATCTTCTGTATTATAATTAGAATGAATCACCATCACTTAGCAAGAGATTGTCCCTATGAACCATTACAGTGTTTACCCTTAAAGCATGGTGGGCTGCCATACCAAAGATACCCCTGCCATGTGTACACAACAGAACATTTGTTTTTGTTTGTTTAATCTAATCCTAATCAATGTACAATCATTGTGAAATATTTTGTGTTTGGGAGTCTCTGTCAGTGGTGCCGCTAATTCTCTGTGTCCTCTCCCTGCTTCCCTCTCCTATCTGATTGGCTTCTGACAGCTCTGGTAAGAATGATCAGTTTACAATTACATGTGAGTGTCGTTAACCAGGGTGATGAGACAAAACCAACCCTAGCACAGACATCCTGCATATTGAAAGCATCTTCCAGACAACTGAAAACTCACAGTTTGCACATACTGATCAGTCTTGTGCTATCGCTATTCTTAGTAGGCGGGGCTTTACATTTAACATCTCTGTCTCTCATCAGTTCAGTCAAGTTTTGTACATCAAAGAACAAAGATATGCAACTTCACCTCAAGTACAGCATAATGTAGATGTAGATAATTAAGTATAATAAGAGTTATAGCAGGGAAAATAATGGCACTTTTGTTTGTAACATGTTTCTATCACCCATGGTGGGTTTAATGGACCAACATGTGACCAACATTTAGGGGAATTTAACCGTCTCATTTGTTTAATACACATTATTTGAACTACCTGCTACTTTGGACTGAGGTCATGTGTGATGAGATTAGCCTTCCTGTTTACTTGGGTAAATTTTTAAAAGCAAAAAAATATAAATAAAAACCTATGAGCTGATGCTAATACTGAGATGATGCTAATACTATAATACAATACATCACATGCGATTCATGCTACAGTTTCTGAATAACGTTATTTTTTATTAAGTTTTCTTAAGGAAAATGTATTTATTTCTATAAAATGTTGAAAATTGATTTTTTCTTACTCTCAGTTGTGAAGTACAGTGGAATCTTGGACTGTGAGTAACGTGGTCTGCGAGCCTTTTGCATGACAAGCAAAATTTTAACCTGTTAAACAAGTAAGGTATTGATATACGAGTGTTGTAGTATGTAAACGCTTTGCCTGCCGAGTATCAGAAGATCACAAGTGAGCCATGGTTGTACTCGGAGTGCGTCACTTGTATAGTCAGCGTGTGTGTACAGTTCACTATAACATTGTGACCATGTGTGCGTAAATCATTTTGTTTTTAATTTTCTGTTTTAAGTGTAGTGACTTCTCTAGTAACTGTACTGAAAGAATGGCCCTCGGTAAGACAAAAAAGTTAAAAAGGCTGTGGCAGTGCATAAGATGATTCTGTTTAGAGGGGTGAGTGATTGTATGTGTGTCCCTGCACATGCAAGTCGTCCTACACTTCAGACCCCAAACCACCCCCCCATGCTCCTGCTTCTTCCCCAAGTTCTTTTTAAAGGTAAAGTGCAGGGCAAGTTGTTTTATTTTTAATTCATATATTGTATTAATTATTTTTATAAGAATATTTTTCGGGTTGTGGAACGAATCGTCCGAGTTTCCATCATTTCTTATTGCTTTGATATACAAGAACGCATCCAGAACAAATTATGCTCGCAATCCAAGATTTTACTGTAATCAGTAGCTTTGACAGTTATTTGTGTGTAAGAAATTGATCATTTTTTTCCTTTTTTTACATGACCTTTACATGGAAATCACCAACCAAAAGTCTTGAGTGCATGAAACCTCCATCATCCTCTGGCCACCATGGCTACTCACCAGATGCAGCTGCAACGTTGCGGCCAATTGTATTGGTATTGTTGTCACTGCTGCTGCGGCTCAGGTTCATGTTGTTGGTAGCGTTGGTGCGTGCCATGTTGGGAGCGCGGCGCACAAATGACTCCATGAGACTGGCCTCACGCGATGACAGGTTAGGCACACTGGCACTGGAACTCATAGGCGCACCAGCTGCAAGCAGTGAGCTGACTGAAAGGCGAGCACCAGTACCTGGGCCCAGGGGCCTCTGGGACACCGCGACCTTGCCAGACGAATCCGAGACGGAGCTCACATCAGGTGAACTGACGCTAACTGGCCCCACAGAGATGGCTGTTGATTCACTCTTGGGCTCGGCACTTTCACCAGACGCAGAACCACCCTCGGCCATCGAGAGAACCACGAGCGGCTCCTGTCCCTCCATCCCTGTGGGTCCAACCCCCTCAAGCGCACCCTGCTCAGACAGGCCCTCAAGTCTGCGAGCAGAGCCAAGGCCGACATCACTGCATGCTGAGCTGCTGCTGCCCTTACGACCAGAAGATCCCGATGATGGGCCACCCCTGTCCGGACAGTTGTTTTTGGCCAGGCTGCTCCAGGGAGTCGGCGGGCCTGCAACAGCGCACGAAACAGTTTTGGGTGACGGCGCCGACTCGGGGTCGTACCCCGGTGCTAACTTCAGGTCAAACTTTCCTTCCGCACCCATGCGGTAGGAGTTCGAGCCACCAGCATCCCAGGTGACATCAATCCAGCCTGGAAGAGGATGGGAAGGGAGGGGGGGTATATGAACAAGTGAGACCCTTCAAGGGAATTGTGAAAGACAGCAGTGAGTCAAAGGTGGCAGCACTGCTCGACACTACAGAGATTGAACATTAATCAATTTCAACCTCTTCCCTTTTACAACTAAAACGTTTAGATAATTTGGATGGCGAATGTTTGATGCTACATAGTCAAATGTCAGATGCATCCTAAGCCCAGGTGATGCACTGGACTCAGGGAAACTGATTAAAAAAAAAACGGTTGTGTGAAAAGACAAGCTAAAATGATCTTTTCCTTTAGTCCTAAAGACTATGTTAGCCAATCTTAAAAAGACTTCCAGTCCATCCAGTCCATCCAGACCATGAAAAATGTCACACAGACATGCAGTAACCAATGGAGGCAAAAATAAGCCAAAACTGGATGAGTTCGTGAGTAGGATAAATGAGTAAAGGTGCACAAAAAAATAGCAAAATAATGAAAAAATATGAATCAACAGACAAGACTGAGAAAGTCTTTTCTTTCTGCTGCATTCACAAGAAGAAGATAACTGATTTTAATAGAGGGGGTCTGAAAGCTAGAGAAAAATCACAAATGAACAATTGAACAAGTCACTGGTTCTCTGATAGCACAAGCATACGAGTACATAAAGCCCAGAAGCTCTAGTTTCAGCTTCTACCGACTGGCAGTCACAATGTTTTGGGGAGAAGTCACCTACCACATTTTACACCCATGCAACACCCTAAAGTCCTTCAAAATGACTGAACTGTCTACTCACTTTAGAGAAGCACGGTATGGGTCAGACTCATGCTATTAGTTAATATAGTACTCTAGAAAGATGAGATTTTTTTAAAAGGTCTATCTCGGAATTAACAGCATTTTTACTCTGCCATCTCTGTTTCAGACAAAGTGGACTGGCTAATGTGTATAAAGCATAGTTTCTACATCAACATTAGCTAATGTCAGCTCTGACATAGAAACACGACATGCTGTGGTACTGAAGAGAGGAAACATGAGTAACCTCCAAGGAAATGTCGCCTAAGGGCAAATATTAATTTAATTTTATTTGTATAGCGCTTTTAACAATATTAGCGCCCATGCACTGTATACATTTGTCATACTGTAGTCATACTGTTTCATTCCACCACCCACTGGGAAGAAGAGCTTAAAAGAATCTTCCTTCAGTCAATTACTCAATGAGATTTATTCCATTCTGCACCGTCAGAGAAGGTCACCTTGAAGACCCATCACCATAAAAACCTTAAATCATCGATTTGTCCAATCCTGACTAATTCACCTTCTGGCCAACTTCCCCTCAGTCCAGTCCACATTCTCAGTCAGCGTCACTATAGTACGCACACATTTGTTATTAAAAGCATACAAATTATGACAAGAAGCCAAATTCATCCAGGAATTAGCAGACAGAATGGAAACACTCAATGCACAAATATGCAAATCAGACTTCAGAAAGCTACAGTCCATTGTGAGCGCTGCTTATTCATGGGCTTTGAATATGAAGCTCTGCCCAAAACAGTCAACCGTTGCTGAGCACATCATATGTCATGCTGCATCCTGATAGCCATATGAACTAATATTTGTGTTTGGCAAACCATTTAAATCACAGGATCAACTTATGTTGCATGCAGAGGGAACCTGCAAATATTACCAACCATCCTCGTCCCAACTGAGGTCAACATTCATCCCTTTAGTGGCGAAATGGCACCCAATAACCCATTTTGCCACACAGCAATGGTTGAGCCAAATAACCTTTAAGGGGCCAGGGTCAAATCTGCTTCTTTATGAAAGATATTAAGTGCCTGAGTATTAGGACTCAGAACTGAGTTGTATCACAAGGCAGCGCAGCACACTGAGTAAAGCATAATCCCCCCTTTTAATCATACATAAGCTTACAGATACCCAGTGTCTGACTGACTGAGGGGGGAGGGAGAGAGTGTACCTCAGCTGATCTGCTTCAAAGTTTTATATTAACGTCAAAGAAATATTAGCACTGTTTTAGCAAAGTTACAGTTCTTTCTTCTTCGAGACAGCATGAGTGAGGTCTTTTGGTTTCTCTCCATATTACTGCCACAGGTGCTGAGACTGAACTGGTTGTCTACTGCTGTTTATAATATGTTATTCTCCAAAACGTTAGTCAAACCTTTGGGACGTCATGGCACTAGGGTCCTGATCCGAATCATGATACTGGCTTCATGATTTAATTAAATTCCCAGAATGTTTTGAACGGAATTTTAATAATTGATTATGACCAACGATTTAGACTTTTTCGACTCGAGCCATGCCCGGGTTTGCCACAAGCGCATTCTAAGTGGACTCCAGCACAGCATACTGATCTAGGCGCAGGTATGGAGTGTTATTACTACACAAACATACCGAACTTTGAGATATTGAGATCCAGGTTTCAGCTCAGTGTGTAAAAGCACTTTGAGGAAAGTAAAAAAAAAAAAAAAATAAAATAAAATAATAATAATAATAGTCCATTCAGTAGTAATTTCAAGCTTCTGGTGAGCAGTGCCTTTTAGGAAGTTTTCTGCACGACACTAAACACAAATTAGTCATGCCAAGCACACATTTTGATGATTAAAGTTTGTGTCAATTAAGTGTTCAAAATTCTGTATGTATGTTGACGAATGTAAACAGTAGACTTCGTAACAGTGTTTTTTTATATTTACAGCTACATATTTATCCTTTTAAGACCAGGGGAACGTGTCTGTATAACGTTTATGTATAACAAATAATTTAATGCTGGCCAGGACAGAAAGGTATCAGAACACACAGTGCATCACAGCCTGCTGCATATGGAGCTTAGCAGGTGAAAAGTTCAAGGTCATTGTTCTGACCTTCAAATTCCTCGGATCACAATCTGTTAGAAGCGAACTAACAGGATGCACCAGACAACCAAGTCTGATTCATAGAGGCTCAACCTCGTACTCCACAGCATCCAAAAGGATCCACCATTTATATCCCCATCAGCCAGACACCACAGCACACCTCCTGAGTCATGCCGCAAGGAGATAAAGTTGTCCTGGTGGCATAAGGGGAACCAAAAAATATTGCGCTTAATACACTGAATGGCTTATCAGTGTATAGTTTCGAATATTTTAACTGTGGATATGCTTTACTCTGTACACTTCAGTATTTCATCCATAGATGGGTTCTGGGTTACATTTGTACGACAAAGAGACTTGACTCAGACCTGACAGCAGATGTTCACAGTAAGGAGAACTAACTGAGACTTGCACCTCATACATGTAGCTTCAGAAAAAATCCAAACTACAAGATGAACACCTCTCACTAACACCGCGTGACGTCTCAGCCAGAATGCTGGGTCATTGATTAGCTTTACTATTTGCTTACAACAGTCAATTCTAGGACAGGGTGTTGCTTTCCCATCTGCCCCTGAAATTTACTTTAAAAAGTTATTTAAAAAATAATAATAAATAAATAAATGGAAGGGAAATAAAGAGTAGTCACTGTCCCCTTTGTGGCCCTCAGCTTGAAAGTTTGATCTGCTGTTTACTTGTTCTTAGAGTTGAAGTGAAATGATGTAGTTGAAGGTCTAGGTCATGTTGCATGAGGGAATTAAATGTAGTCAAGGAATAAATCTCTCCCAATGCATATTGATATCTCAACTGCCATGCACCACAGGCTGGCTAATAAACGCAAGAGCTTCTGAGGATCATAGGAAGGTGTACCCATACCTAGATATCAAAACTCTTAAAAGAAAACTGTTTGCAGACCAGTCTCTTTAAGATGGTTACTTTTAGCAGTGCAGATTAGTTTTTTTAGGACATTCTCTTAGGCCAGGCTGGATTAATACAGATTTCAAAGCAGTTCAACTCAATTATATACTTCACATTTTTGGAAAAATGACAATAACAACAACAATAATAATCTACTAGGTTTACGTCAATCATGTTTTGTTTTGCTCAGGATGCCTGACAATACATAAAGTAATTTATTTCCTTAAATAAAACAGGTGCCACTGCCTCTGCAGTATGTAAGCCATTAAATATATGACTATCCTATACTGTATTCAGTTTGGCAAAAACATTTACTCATATCACTGTGTATAACTAAATGACTGTAAATTAATGCAAACTATTCTGATAAGCGTTTTAGTACAACCTTTCAAGGGTTATATTTGTAATTCTATCATGTAATTCTAACTAGAAAATTACAGGTGCTAACACGCATCCTTCTTACTAAAGTGTCTACATTTCTCACCATTATGGGCCTCTCCAGTCACAGTGCCCTCTCCAGGAGGGTTGCCATCCTGATCTCTCCACTTCCAGTCAATGCCACGCACCACCCGGGCCCCGGGGACGATGTACTTCATTACCTGAGAGCGGAAGAGGCGACGTTGTCGACGCAAGTTAGCTTCTGCCTCCTTCACAGCTTTACCTAATCAAAAAAAAAAAAAAAGAAAGAAAAAGAATTAGGGAAAGTGTACAATTCAGTAAGATTAACTTTCCCATAAAAAAAAAAAAAAAAGTGTATTAAAACATTTAAAACCAGTTTATCTGTATACTTACATACTGAGAACCTCCCCCCATTTTTGATTTGAGCACAAAATTGGATATTTTTTTTTGGTTTCGAATATTAAAAGAAAAAAAAAATTTTTTTTAGGTTGAATAAAAAGTCCTGAATCAAAATTAAAAAATCCTGAATAAAAAGGAATTTGGATTACAAATCATATCCATTTCTTACCAAGCTGATCTTCACACACGCCAGTGACCGTGCCGTAGATCTCCAGTCCAGACAGTGAGAGGTAGTGCGTTTGTCCACTGGCATTCTTCCCCATTTGTTTAATACGAATGTGTCTCCAGCCATGTTTCTCATCTTTGGATGGGTCCAAAGGCCACGTGGCAGTTGACCTAAGATGGAAACCAAACGTGTAAGCTGTAAGCACTGGAGAGAACACACATCAAATTCACCCAAAATCAAAACACATGGGCTGAGCTGAATCAGGGTCAAAATCACATACAGTACGTTCCCTTTGATGAACTTTGACTTTGATTACAGCACACAATGTGGTGTCCAATTCACAATTTTGTGTTCTGGAATACACCAACGCCATCAGGGAAGAACAGACACATTGATGTGATACTCTGGTCATTCATTACATTCAGGTACATCAGCTGACTAAATTTTATTTGGGGAATTTAAAAATAAATGTCATCGAAATTATTAAAATATATCCGGATATAACCCCATTGGGCTGAAAGGTACTTTTACATGGGAACAATAAGCGTGAATTACGGTCATTGCAGTTACTCTCTACAAACGGTTTGATACTGCGGCACATGTCCATCTATCCAACAGTCAGAGTTTCCTGGCAGTGCCTCGGTATGTTGTACTTGGTGAAGAAAGGGGACACCGATGCATCTTATTTCAATGAGCGCCACAACATAAGTTGCTAACGGAAGATCCTGTCCAAATCTGAAAAGGACAAAGTAAACTCATCATCGACAACGGGCGGGATGACGTTAATCTCTGTGCACATTGGCTGCAGGAGACCAAGTTACCTGCTAACCAAGCATTTTAGCTGTTACCAGTCCTCTGGTGTTTGACAGAGCTTACCTCCCCTTGATGGCTCCACAGTGCTGACAACTAATTGAGCTAACGTTCGCTAAACAAGGTTAATTAGCCATGCTCTATTTCTCCACTGATCTGGTATGAAGTAAAAATAGAAAAGGACATTCCTGCCGAGATGGAAAAAGAGCAATTTAATCCTGATACTCATGTGCCGATTGGAGGCACTTCCGGCAGTGGACAGGGGACAGCATGTTCACTCTGACCACTTTGTGGCTATAGGCAACACACTGTTCTCCGTGCACTCTGTTTCGACACCTTTCTATCAGCCACGATATAAACTTTCAGCAATTTGAGCTGCATTAGCTCTTCTACTGGATTGAACTACACCTGCCAGCTTTTGCTGCCCACGTGCATTAATGAGCCTTGGTCACCCCTGACCATGTCACCGGTTCACTTTTGATAGGTCCTGACCACAAACGACAGGGAATATACCACAAGAGTTACAGTTACAGGCTCTGGCCCAGTCTTCCAGTCATCCTAATTTGGCCCTTGTCAAAGCCACGCAAATAATTTTGGCTGTTTCCAACAATTCAACTTTATGGTCAAAAATGTTCACTTATTGCCTACACACAATGGTGCCACTCACTTCCCACAAAGATGTGGAAATGCTCATACTTTCACTATTGAAAGAGTTATTCATTATTTCTTGTAATCACATTCCTTCCACAAAACTGATGGGTCATCATTACCCAGGTTTTAGAATGCAGGGGAGAGTTTTTAAAATTTCAGTAATTTTAATGTTTACATTTCGCTCGTCAAACTGTCTTTAACTTGACAGAAAAATAGAAAAACAAGCACCCTACCCCGGCTCATTGAGGCTGCCATCATCCACATGGGTATAAAGAGTCATCCAATTCTGTCCATCCTTAGATACTTGGAAAACCCAATTGCGCAGAGCTGAACGTCCATAGCCACGAGCATGGCGAAGCGTGTAGGCGGAGGGAATGACCCAGAGGCCCAGGTCCACAGCAAACCAGGCATTTTTGTCATCATTGGTGTGGCAATTGAGGGCTGAGCTGTCTCTGCTCAAAATGTCCTCTAGACGCCCATAGGGAAGATTCCTGCCCTCCGATGAGGTCACCACCACCAGGCCATATGCTGCAGGGTTTACCCATTCATATGCAGTCCTGAAAATAGAACAGGACAAAGTTACGCACCACGTATAATAAAATAAAACAGTGAACAGACACTAGGCTTTAAAAATTTTTCTTTATTAGTTTACACCTTATTTTTTTATTCAGACAGTACCAGATTTTGCTACACAAAAGACTAACCCACTGACATACAAAAATAAAATTAAACCCATTTAGTGGCTTTGATAACTGAACACTCATTTTGATATGCATTAGAAACCTGAGGAACCAGCTGCTCTCTTACGGTCCTGACTGCAAATTGTGCTCTCTGGTTGTACTTTTTCAAAATGGAAATGCATCATAGCACCGAATACAAGTCAACCCCGGGAAAGCATGGAAAAGATTCTGAACGAGAGGCTTACTTTGCATTTGTGCCAATCCAATATACAATGCCATTCTCATCAAAGTCATGCTGGTGTCTAAAGGTGAAACTTTGGCCTTCTCTCAATTTCCTAACAAAGATGAAGGAGGCTCTATCGAAGTCATACCACTGTTTCGCCACCTATTGGACCAGAGACACAAGTGTTAATTTATTTTAAAGTAGGCAGAAGCAGGAACAAAAATAGACAGAAACAGAAATAGCAGAAACATAAATAGAAAAGACCCTTACCATTTTAAGCAAATACTGCTCGAGAGATTCAACGGTAGCCAGAGGCTCCATCTTAAGCATCCTGCCAGTCCGATCAATTAAGGCCGTCTCACCTGGAGCCCGCTCCAACCGAAAACGCAACCTCCTGGTCAGAATCTTAGAAAAAAAATAAAACCGTTTAATAAATTTACTAACAATTTCTAAATAAATAAATAAATAAAGAACACTAGACCTAATCAAATGTATATTAGATTATTTTGGTAGTGCATAAGACATAATGGTAGTAATTACACTGGCTGTTGGTGTTATTAAATTCCCCCCCCCATCACAAACCCAACCTTGTGCTGCTCATGGTTATATATTGTTTTGCTCGCATTTGCTCATTTTCATTTACTGGATAACTGAGACTTCTTGTTAATATTGTTTAAGAAATCAGCATTTTACCTTCTAATATTTTATCTAACTGGTTTAATTATGAAATATGGTTAGCTTCCTAGCTTTCTGCACTTGCGTAAAAAGATTAAAGTTTTTATATTTAACCATTTATTGGCAAAGATTTATTGCATCCACATCCTTTCTTTTCCTTGTAATTTAAATTTACTGACACATGCACCTGTCACTTCAATCATCAACCCATTCATTACTCTTACTTTACCTGCAGGTTGTACGCTGAGCCAGGCGAGTCGTACAAGTGAAGAGGTAGCCGTTCTATAGACTCCAGCACAGCTATTAACTTGCGGATTAAGGCAACTGCGGGTCGGCTAAAACAAATTTTTAAATACATCTTATAAGGTATACATTAAGAAAAAGAGTGAGAAATACCGCTTTGGTTATATAAAGATGGGTTCCTACCTTTCATCATCTTCGTTTTCACTGAATGCAGTTTTAAAAACATTTATCCTCTCCATCAATTGCTTACAATCATGTTTCATATCAAGGTCTACACTCTGTAAAGAAAAAACACAGTTAGAAACCAAACAAGAAAAAAGGAAGCAAATGTAAATGTAACAATAAGACATACACTAAACTGAAAAAGACTCACATTATTAAGAACAGTAAAAAGTGCTTGCACAAGGCCACTGCTGCACATTTCATAGGGAGAGATGGTGTTCTCATCCTTGAGAACCACTATCAAATTTTCTAAAGCAGTCTTCATGAGGTCTCGCCATGTGTTCTCTCCCTCGATACACTACAACACATCAGACAGAAAACTTTATAATACTGGCAATTTCCATTTTTAAGATAAAGACCTACGGCTATTTAATTTAAATTCCTTCCTCATTCACCCCAAATTACAGAACACAGCTTGAATACAGTCAAAACTTGATATTCTTATACGATGATAGTTACTTGCTAAATGTCTGTGTTGTTGAAATTCAGTGCATTACTGTCATTACTTTTATTTTTGTTATTTTTACAACATGCAAATACATGTCCTAAATAAAATAAATAAAAGCACAACAAATAATTTCTCTCTCTCTAATAATTAATAAAATGTTAGATATTTGCCTCTAAAATGTTAAATAATTTGTTAAATTATATATTTAAAAATTGATTTCAAAATAAAGATAAAAGCAGTTGAATATGTTCTTAAATACTCTATCGTAATTGAAGAACATGATCCTCTGGGCAAAATGACATGGACATAACGTGACCTGTCTGTTGGTGTGCAGCTCCCAGGCAGACTCCAGCTGAGTGGCAATGTTTCTCAAGGTGACAACCACTCCTCTGGGCATACTTTCTACAGCCTTAAAGTGGTCATCATACAAATCTCTAGCCATTGTCTTTACCTATAAGAAAAAGGAATAAATTTGTAAAGTAAGGTGGCATCTTAAATAAAACTTTTACACGCAACTTTTACAGATTTGACAGTAGGAGTACAGACCGATTACTTATTACACAATTAACCTCCTATTTCTAAGTACATTTTGGGGGGAATAATTTGCCTTTGAAACCATGCCTTCTCAGATGAATATTACACACCAGAAGCAAACACCTACTTTTTGTTTTGTTTTTTCCAATTTAGATTTGAGCTTCCGTCCTCGTTTTCCAGTCCACCCTGTCACAAATTCTGACCCTGGATAAGAGAATAACAAATAGTGACCATAAACAAGTATTTGAAACAAGGCATGACAACATACAATACATTACAGTAATACAAACAAAGTCACAACACAAAACAAGCAAAGGGAGAATATATTTTCCCCCAAGCTTACCAAGAGAGGTTTCAGCAGTGAAGGAATGCTTGGTGCCTCGGTTGGACTCAAACACAAAGCCTGGTAGGTCTTCTTTCAGGATGGTGGCCTGCTGACCGTCTGAGTTATGAATTGCTATCTCACCCTCCTTTAGACACGTGAGTGACCAGTTGCCCACTGTGAGCTTCGTGGGTCCCACTGCTGACAGGATAGGTTGGCTAGCTGTGACTGGCTTCACCTGACTTCTGGCACGCTGCAGCTTCTCCAAAAACTCACTTCGACTCTCTAAAAAAATCAGATCGTTCACTAGATCGTTTATTTTAAAAGGTCTTCTAATAAGCTCTTAGACTTAACAATCCACATCATGAATTTTCTTTTGGTCTATTTAAGTATCTATACCAATACCAAGCCTCATCTGGAATCAATCACAGAAAGAGACTACTGTACTGCAAAAAAAGAAGAAAAAAGGGTAAACAAAAAAAAAACAATTACAACACAATCAAGTTACCTGAACTGTCAGAACCTCCCTCTGGGCTGCCACTGGAGTACATGGTAGCCAATTTTCCATCCAAGATGAAGCGAAACCAGCCATTGCTACCGTTGGAAAGCTCCAGGGCAGCAGCATCACTCCATATATATAAACAGTCCCTGCCTCTGATAATGGACCAATCCCGCCAATGGTAGGGCTTGCCCTGCTGAATCTCTTTGGCATCTTCCTGGGGCTCATCCTCCTAAAATAAAGTGATTTTAAATTCAATTCATTTTACAGACAAAATGAAAAAAGAGTATTTCATATTTCTAAATAACAAAGATTTTATTTTTGGCTGTTTGTTACCTTCTCTGGTTTGGCTTCCTCCTCGTTCTCATCATCAGAAGTTGGGCCTGCCAGAGTGGACACCTTATTAATGACACCTAGTCTGGCCAGCTGATCCAAGAACACGTCTCCTCCCTTATCGACCAGATCCCGTATGATCTGCAGTGCCAGCAAGTGACCATCATCGTCATCCTGTGGGGGAAAGAGGAAAGCATCTTTCAAGACCTTTTGATGATTCAAACCTCGTTACAAGTTGTCATCACGGTATACCACATTAGATTTTTTAAATTGGAATGTATATTACACTCAAGCACTTTAGTACGAACACCTGTAATTCTAATCATGTAACTATCCAATCAGATAATCGGGCTGCAGCGCAAGGCATAAAAACATGCAGGTACAAGCCTGCGTTACATCAACCATCAGAAAAAGGGATAAATGAAATCTTGCTGCTTTTCACCACAGTATGATTGTTGGAGCTAGTATTTCTGTACCTGCTGATCCCCTGATATTTTCACACACTGCATGCTTTAAAGTTTACTCAAAATAATGCAATAAAGAAAAAAAGAAAAAATGTGGTGAGCAGAAGTTCTGCGAACAGGTAAATGTAAACAGAGACTGGCCAGACTGGTACAGAGGCTACAGTAACTCTGATCACCTCATTGTGAAACTGTCATGGGCAGAAAAGCATCTCAGAATGCATAACACAAAGTTCCACTTCGGTCATTCAAGCACAAAAAGTGATTGTACTGGGCATAGGCTCACCAAAAGTCTGGAAAAACAGACGGTTTTGATGAACTTTGATTTCTGCTAAGGAACACACATTACAGGATCAGAACGTGGTACAAACATCATAAATCCATGAACCCGAATTGTCTTGTGTCAACAGTCTAAGCTGGTGGAGGTGTTGTAATGATGTGGAGAATGTCATCAATTATGAGTTGAATGCCACAGAATATTTTAGTATTGTTGCTGCCCATGTGCATCTCTTCAGGCCACATTAGCTTTTAATGGCTACGAGTTTTACAGCATGAACGTGCACCGGAAAATCTGCAGGAATTACAGCGTGTGGAATCCATGACGTGAAAAACTAAAACTGAGAACTGGTTTAAGAGTGAAGGGAAGCCCTATGCAGTATCACGATAGAGTTTATAAAGTGATTGAGGAGAGTAAAAGCTTCAACATGAAGCTTGTTTCAAGTTGTTTTAAATCAGAGACAATTTGTAAGAGGGAAATGCAAGGGAGTTTACCAAAAAAAAAAAAAAAAAAAAACCAACCAACCTCCTGATCCAGGACAGTAGCCGTGATTTCCACCAGGATCGTGGGAAGATTGTGTCCAGCATCAGAATCACACACTTCCTTAAGCAGCACTTCAGAACTGTAATGAACCATCTTTCTGATGAGCGCTAAACTAGCTTTCCTACACAGGAGAGGACACAGCACAAAGTTACTCAGACACTAAATATAATTTGAAGATGTAAAAAATGAAACTGAAACATGGTACTTTTTTTATTCAGTTGTGAGCTACTTTACTGACAGTCATGTACTTCCCTATAACGCAAAATATTTTTTAACCTACGTTCTTGACCATGAAAGTCACAATCTTTACCTTAACTGAATCAACAAAATCATGCACTTCACCCATACACTAGACCATGCTATGATATTAGCATATTACTAAGAAGTTAGGATAAGTGAGTGTGTTTTTAAACCTCTGAGCCACTCTTGATTGAAGATAAATGGGAAACTACTTTTTTTCAAAATGTGATTTAAATGTTTATTACCCTTCAAGTACACAAGTGCTAATTAATAATAAAAAATAAATAAATGAAAAAAATTCACCCTACTTTATAATGAAGTCTGTTTAATGTTTCGAGAGCTTGTACTGACTAGTACTAGTAGTGAGGGCAATAGTATTAATCATAGGAGCATATTTGGGCTTAGCAAGACAATAATTCTTCAAAGCAAAAACTTTAATATTGCCATTTTCTTCCACTGGCCTATGGGAGTTTTACTTCACAGCCCTGTCAGTGTAATGCACTGGAATATATACTGTATAAATTATGAAGCAAATGAACCTTATTGAAGGCAGCATGGTTTGCTGAAAGGTTTGTGCAAATACTGGAAGCAGTCTCTTCAAATAGATGGGTGCCATCTCAGGGTCTCCTTTTGGCTCACTACCCTCCTCCTCTTCTTTATTTAGATCCTTCTTTTTCTTGTCATCCCCTTTGTTCACAGGACACATCCAGTCCCCTAAAGCACAAATAAATAAAATGTTCAAAATGGACTTGACCACAACAGACTACAACTGGGGCTTACAGTGTACGATAAAATAACTTCTAATCAGAGTATACAGATCCATCACTTAATGGCAATCACAGCACAAAGGTGCTCGCACTGCACCAACATGCATGTTTTATCTATACCCGAAAGGACAATGTAACAGATAAAAGAGCAAGGATGCCTTTGCCAGTGTTCAATACAGCGCAGACTGAATATATATATATATATATATTATTACAAAGTAGTAAGATACGCCTGATTTCTGACATCCATAAATAGAAGAAGTGAAACTGCTCACAGCTTATGTCTAGTTTTCGCACATGCATCCAGTTTGACACAATTTAATCTTGACATCTGATTTGGTCAAACAAATTTATCAGACATAATATACACACACACACACACACAGAGCATAATACAAGACATTCAATTCATAAGCAATTAAGCCAAACACAATTTTGCCAAGACGGATCAGTGTAAGCCCATGTTCTTTTAAGCAGCATTAAAAAAAATAAATAAAAGACATGGTCTTTATGGGGGGGCTGTAACACACCTGGAGACTGAAGTATTGCTACAACCTCACTATGACCCCTCTCCCTGGCCTTGTCCAGGGGAGTTTTGCCATCTTCATCCCTCAGATCAGGGTTGGCTCCATGGCGTAGTAATGTCTTACATAACAAACAAAGGAAAAAACAGTCGTTTAAAAATGACTTAAAACATGGACCAAAAGAAAATTGACAATTACAGCTTCTGCTACCTTGGCTACTTGTGGTCTTCCAAAACAGGCAGCATAATGCAGGGATGAAGATCTTTGGCCTCTGTTGACATCTGCACCTCTCTCACACAAGAACTCCACCTAGGAGCAGAGTACAGTTGAGCACTTGACATTTACCTGGTTACCCTGGACTAAGCGGTTGGTCCTGGTCCTCTGACCGACAGTGGAATCAGGGTAAAAAAAAAAAAAAAAAAAAAAAAAAAAAGCATTCTTCTCTTGCATTAAACTTAATGATACATGGTATTCATAGCCATTTTCATTGTTGTCGAGTTTTACAATCCTGATCAGTTCGTTATCAGTTATACTTTTATGCAAATGTTTACTTGTCCTAAATAAAACCAAATCATGTTGGGTGCATATGCACTGCTCTCATTCTGTTCCCCTTCTGACCACAGATCCTGCATCATTGTTGATTCTCCTTTACGCACAGACAAACCCTTCAAACACCAACTGTTTAGGATTACACTAATCCACATGTGTAGTTTGCATGATGTAAATATCTACACCATGAGCTACTCGACTGAAAATTCTCACCATTTCCTGTGTACCAAACGCTGAGGCCCAATTCAAAAGTGTCTGGCCCACATCATCCATAAAATTAACTTCAAATGCTAGAAGAAAAAAACAAAAAGGACAATTGGTCTCAAAACATAAGAACATACAAGTAAAAGGACTAAAATACCTTTAGCCAAATACAAATATGGACTCACCTCCAGTGTCGATGGCATCAATGAGGGCATCTGTGTCTTTGCTACGAATACAGTCGATGAGCTGGCGATGAGAGCGTTCTCCGGAGCTGTCAAGGCGTCGCAGCCCTGGGATACGGCCACCTGAACCAGCTGTGGATTTGGGCAAGGCCTTACGGCCCTCAAACAGCAAGACTAGCAACAGGTCTACCAAGCGCATCGTATCCAGCACACAACGTTCGTCACCTTGCAGTGCACTCTCCATCGAGTCGGGCAGCTCTGAGCGCAACAGGTCCTAAGAAGTCATGCAAAAGGGTTTAACTAAAGCTCTCAACTCATAATGGACTTGTATTTAATTACAGCATAAACAAGTTCCTCCTAAAGTATATGAACCAATCACACTTCCAAAAAGCACTGAAATGGCAAGACCAACTATTTTGTTTTTGCTGTACACTGAAGACAATTGGGTTTAGGACCGAAGATGAATAGGAGGGTATAGAGCAGAGGCATTGTGTTACAAAAACCCAGGGATCAAACCAAGTGCAGATATTCAGTTGCCACAAATTTGGAGGCACAAAACTTGTATTCTGTAGTGATTTCCCTTAAATAAAAATGAATAAATACATATTTTTAGAAAGCCACTATTGCTGTCACTAAAATGCATAAAGCCTCAAATAAACCCGCAGACATTCTATATCTATTTGTTGCCTTTGACACTTCCAGAAAAATATAACAGTTTATGAAAGAGTGGAATTCCATTCGTGATGTGAACAAACTTACGTGTGTAACGAGCGGTGAGCCCCTGCACAGGGTGGACAGCAGGCTGACGATAGTGGACACTTGGTTGCTAAGTTTGGAGTCGGGGGCAGATGGGGCGCCTCCTGTAGATGTCCTGCCTGGTTTACAGGTGGAGGAAGGACCAGCGACTAAACCTCCCGCAGCAGCCATCCGTGATAGAAGTTCTTCACTCAGGCCGTGCTTGGCCAGCGGAGCTGGATCAACCCCACGCCGTGTGAAACGATCAGCCAGAGAGGCAAAGCAGCGCAAGGCTCCATCTGAAACCTGCAACATTGAAAGATCTAGTTTAAGGGCTTAAATGAGGAATTGATTATATAAACACCAACACTCGGAGTTCGTATGCGTGTACGCTGGTACGAAGTTTGGTACACAGTAAACATCTATAACTGGTTAATTCTAAGAAAGACAGTGGGTCTCAGCACTGCACAGGCAGGATTTTGTCAGTTTGATCTGGCAGACCTGGGGTGTATTTTTTACGTCATCTGACATGGACCAAGCAACTGTCTCAGGCTTTTTTGGCTAAACGTTAACACACAATATAAATCAGTACTTTCTATAAACTTGGCAAGGCTTTCAGTTGTAAATGAGAACAATGCGAGAGCAACAAAATGTGAGACAGGGTATAACTTTGAAACATGCCGCAAAATATGCAAACATATGTAAAACAATATGTAACAGGTGGTAACAGCAGGGAGCATCATCTTCTACTTTTGTGTTGTACTATGAGCGTGGTTGTGTCACAGCCGTTCCTCTCGAATGTAAGCAGCGTCGTTAGTTTTTTTGCTTTGTTTTTTTTTTTTTAAGAGAAAAATGCAACCTAAAAAAACTATACTGTGGGCGTGTCACAGGCGACAGTAGGCAGCGCGTACGACAGGCAGGATTAAGGGCTGACAAAACTTTGGAGCAGTGTGAGGAGCAGTAATGGTTGCACGCAGGTGTCATGATCTGCGCGTGGGCGGAGTTGCGGGCAACATCTAGAATTAAATAAAACCACGTCTAGCACAGAGAATGCTTTTTCAATCGATCGCAACAATAAGTTGATTAAAATAAATGCAAAAAAATATTTTTTTTTAATTATACAAATGTAACCACAATAACAGGTCTATTTGCTCTGACGAAGAAGTTCTCAGGGGCAGGCTGTAGATCTTCCAGCGCTGACAGAGAGGGAATGTTTTTTTTAATATATTAAGTCTGTATATTTTTCCACATCATTACATATAGGCATTCATTCATTTTCATTTAAGTTTGAGGATGCACTATGGAGACATATGGTCCACGCTTGCTAATCGTTCTTAGTCAAAGCACCTTAATGTGAACGTTATGGAGGTCTCAGCATCTCATGTATACAAATTCACCAAAACGTGGGAATGAATTGTATATGCATTTTATTTCTCTCTGACCAGGGGCACCGTAGGGTGTATGAAGTTTGAAATGCACGTTCTCATGGAGCAGAATATTTTGTGTGTTACATTTTCAGCCATTTAAATAGCATGCCTGTAGCGTCTCACTAGCATTTTTAGCAAGACAGCACAAAACGTAAAATCCAGGTTTACAGATGCAGATGGCGCAAGGGGGTGGGGCTGCACAGAAAGTGTAAGATAGGAGAGAGCAAACAGCGACACGGCTTCAGGGATGAAATAGGTCATGTCATGCAAACTAAATCAATATAAACAAACAGTGTTGTCTCATCCTCTCTCTTTTTAAAATATATAGATATACCGCCCAAGCCTAACTTGTGACACTTGTAATTCTTTAAAGGTTCTGTAGTAGTAGTACGAGTGTACCACGCCTCTCTCTCTCATGGTCATGGGTGTGTCTGAATGGACCAATAAGAAACCTTTACATGAAAGTGAGTTATGCCTGAATAACAGAAAGACATCTCTTTTAAGGATTAATGCCATCTGAAAAGGGCTTAATATTTCCTAGTATGCTGCAGAGTTTTTTTATGCCTCCTGTATAACCAAGACAGGATAAGCAAGAACAGTACAGTACTCTCAAATAAATTTTTTTTTTTAACTAGCCAAATTGGTCTGTGTGACTTAAAATGCATATATAAAGAATGTAGGAAAGATCAAAAAACACCATGCAATTGCACAATGAATTCATTTAGATTGGCCTTAATCCTTTAATCTTTTCTAATCTATAACAATAATCTACACATAAGAACTGTTTTTGAATAAGTTTAAAGATATAACTAGGCCACATAGGAACATGGTTAACGCATGGTTATCAGCTTGGCACAAGAGACACAAAGCACGAGCCACACACGACATGTTACCTGGTGGTCCTCGTGCTTGAGCAGACTGGACAGGGACTCCACACAGGTCTCGAGGGACGAGTCTTGAGGCTCCATCTTACTGCAGAGCCGAGACACGACTGCCATGGCTGAGTGCAGTGTGTCCTTGTGCACCAGGTGACCACTGTCCCTAATGAAACTCAGAACACAGTTCAACCCTCCAGCCTCAAACA
The DNA here is from genome assembly GCA_028565275.1 of Leiocassis micropogon. Classification (NCBI taxonomy): domain Eukaryota; kingdom Metazoa; phylum Chordata; class Actinopteri; order Siluriformes; family Bagridae; genus Leiocassis; species Leiocassis micropogon. Next base: position 6,174,445 of record JAOVVA010000002.1, on the reverse strand, counting down.
CAGCACCAGACTCCCGCGTGCAGATCAGTTCCAACACCTACGAAAATAAAAGGCATATGACAAACAAATTTTATATCTTTCAACATTTGCATAATATACACAGCTACTGTTAACAGCTACTAATCTGCACTGTTAAATTGATTATTCCAACTGGATACAGTCTCATTTTAAGAGAAAAGAAAATGTGAGGATGCAGTTAAAAAAAACAAAATCATTATGCAAACTCAAAGCAGATCAGAGGACAAAAAAACAAAACAAAAAAAAAACATAGCAGCAGAGCACAGAACTCTTAATTTTTTGCCTTTATAACAGTATGCACCTTGACACACTGCTCTGCTAGATCTCTGCTCGTCCTGTTGTTGAGCTCCACCACCACCAGTCTGTTACAGAGGGCCTTTATGGCTCCGTCAACCCCGACTATCCTGCGAGTGCATTCTGCCGACACATCCAGGTAATACGTAATGGCCCGGGCAGTCACTTCAAGAACGTTGTCAGGGGCACTCTCATCCAGGAAGATCTTACAAAGGGCTGGAAGAAATGTCCTTGGAGGACACCTGAAGACAAAAGTGATGATAAAGAAAATTAAGAGAAGATACAGAGATGCAAAAAAGCCAAACTGACAATATTAAATGTACTACCGTAGGACCAGAAAATATAAATAATTTTAAAAAAAGGGTTGTTTTTTTTTTCCAATAAAGCCATCTTAAAATGTGGAAATTTTCCGGATGAAATACTACAATGATTTTAAGAATTGGCTTAGCAATATTAGTGAGGTCTTCCACTTTAGAGAGAATGAAAATCCTCTTCTGGTTCACAGAAAACTTAAGTGATTTGCACTCACGTCTCAAAGCAGCGGTCCACATTATCCGACATGAGCAGGAGCATGCAGAGCTGCTCTAGGGCGATGAGCTGCATATCACGCTCATCGCCCTGCCCCATCTGCAGCCATTCCAGCAGTGTGTCCGGGTCCACATCAGCCATGACACCCAGTCACAGCTTCCGCCGGTCAGACGAGAAAGAGAGAGTATGAGCCGTCACTTGTTCTCTTGCAGGTTCATGAAGTCTTCACCTAAAGGGAAAGTGACAAAGTAAGCAAAAAAGAGCACCAAACTTCAATAAAATTATGGCAAAGACCAACTTGCTTTGATACAGTAGAGCATCAAAAACACAACATCACTTGATACCAAATTTTGATACTTAAGGAGAGGTAAATCTCAGAGACTGGGATCATTTATGATGTATTTTGAGAGGCTTGACTTTGGTGTGTGTGTTTGTCACATAACAGGGGAAAAAACAAATCAAAAGTGAGATTCCATTGTTTCATCCTCGATGATCTTACCAGCACGTAATGCAATATGTACAGAATTTATTGTCCAGACTGACAACATGATGAAATTAAACAAACATTTGAAGGTCTGTGTGGAATAAATTTAAGAGCAGAAAGTTGCTCCGTGATCAACTGCAAGAACAGGAAAACCACAGCCGCCATCATCTTATCGTTCAAAATTTGCCTAATATTTAACCAACAGCCATCAAAATCTCCACAAGTGTTTTCACCAAATCTCAAAATACTGAGGCAAGCGCTCAATTGCAGAGCACAAAGACGCATACTTACACACTACAGTGTGTAACCTCAGTGGTTAAGGCACTGGACAATGGTTCAGAAGGTCACAGGTTCAAACCCCACGAGCACCAAGTTCAAACCCCTCAAACCACTAAAGTTACTAACTACACAGTGCTAACCCCTACACCACAGTGCCAGTTGACCTTTATACATGTTTAATTATTAATATTAACAGACAGCTTAAAGAGCATTGTTCATTGCTCACAGTAATTTTTCTGTTTTGTTAACATGCAGGGTGCTGAACGTGAGCGGTAAAGTTTTTTCCATTCGTCCCATTTATATTATTGAGAATATTCTGTGAGCTGAAGAAAGAATTCGTCACCTCTCTCCTTCTCTCTTTTTAGTCAAACTAGTCAGAGATAAAGCAAAGCATGTCAGGGTCAGAACCCTCCGGTGACATGAAACACAGTGCACTCCTCAGGGTACCTTGTTTTACAAAATAAATAAATAAATAAAATTAAGAAGAAGAAGAAAATGTGAACTAGTTCAATTTTTGACAAGATAAACTTAGTTCAAAACTAAAAACCGAGAACTACAAACGTAAACGCGTTCATTTTAATGGGTGAACTTTGAAGTAGCTCTTGTGATGTGAAAACAGCACAAGACTGTTAAAATGACTTTCAGTTGTGATAAATAGGTTCATTTTTTTAATGAAATGCTGAAACATGCTGGAACATAGAACTAACGAGCGACATAGGAAAAAGTTAAACCAACCTGGTTTCAATAGGTTCATTATGTTTTGAAATAGCTTTTAGTGTGTATATCTGCCAAGGAGCTGAAAAATAAAACTGTGATATGTACTAAAATATGTACTTTAAGGTGTGATATATTTTTCTTTTGGTTAAAATGGGCCTTTTAACCAAAAAAAAAAAAAAAAGAATCATTCATGAACTGGTATTGAGGTCAAGGTAATAATATCAGGGTTTTTTTTTTACGACACCCAGCCCTATCGACACCTACACCTTCTTGTGGTTAACTTTCACAACAATATCATGAGCAGATGTATGAAAAAAATAATGTGCATCATCTTTAACCTGATAAGGCACAGACCTAAGTGAGTAAAGGATCATGACTGAGGTAACAAAACCAACAGTGCACTGAACTAGAAATCTACTTGAACCTATTGCTTTTAAAAGGCTTTCTAGAAAATTTGATTCAATTACACTTGAGCAGCATTTTACTACATCTTGGTCATCAAGGTGCTATGCATACAATACACAGGTCCGATATGTTTCCATCCTCTTAAACAGTGTACGAATCGTCACTTGCAATCGCTTGATGTAAAAAAAAAGCAACGACTGTTAGGATTCTCTCCCCTCAAGCAAGACACAGACCAAGTTTATATTTGCTTTAACGTCCAAAATAAGAAAACTTCTTTCATTGTAATGGCAATTCATTTTACATTACTTACACAACTTCTGGTTTAGGAAACTTTTAATTAACAGAGTTTACCCCACTGTGTAGTTATTAGTTAAATTTTTAAATCACAAATTGTTCTCAAAATATTTTATGACATATATATATACTGTAAATATTTAAACCATACATAAACTTTGTGCGGAATTAAGCCTAAATTAAGAAATTAGGATTCTGCAGAAGTATTTTACATGCTCAAAAATTCAAAACCAGGCAAAAATACAAAACAGAATCATTGTACACTAGATTACTACAAAGATTTATATGCCTTTATGCAAAAATATACATTTTGTTCAACAAGGCCTAGGGTAACTTACTACGTTAGGAATGAAAAATATCTAAACAAGCAGCAGATCTGAATCTGTCTGCCTCAACATAAACGTATGGTAGAGAGACAAGTAGACAACACTAACACTACCACTGGATTAACCCTACGCTTTTGCTTCTAAAATATACAACAAAAAAATGCAAACCGCTGATCGATGATAGGCAGAATTAAGTAAAAGTGATTTTCAAAACCCATATCCATCCAACTTCTTTGAAGGTCTAAAAACTTTAGCGCATTAACACAAATTTATATAAATATAAATTTTCTTAAGAGCATAAATGTCTTGTTAACAAGTTAAGCCACTGGCGTGAGGATGTCTACATCTGCATGAGCATCCTCGCCAGCTTGGCCTAAGCTTTTGCATTTGCAAATACATTTGCTTCATCGAGATCCCCTTAAATAGGACAGCCAGTCTGGTTTAAAGGTTGCTCAAGAGGAAAAGGTATGAGGAAAGTTAGGAAACAAGAATAATAATTCATTCTTTCTTTTTTTTTTTACCGCCATGCCAGCTTCTGGCTACATTCATAACCAAAATCTGTTTCAGTTATTCAAAATTACAAAAACTACATAAGATGTTTAAGATTTTTTTTTCCTCAAAGAACTTAAAAAAAATAAACTTGGATGTACTTGGTTAAGAACTTTTTCAAAAGGTGTCAGAGTTAAACAAATTCCTCACAGGATTAGAAGAATGACAGTCTAATAAAACATTTAACTGACTTTTTACCATGATGAACATTTTGGTGAATTTTCTCTGGAGAGTAGAAATGTTGACTAAAAAGTGTAATGATAAATATGTAATGAAATATAATCTCTGGACTATATTTATATAATAAACTGGACAGATTAAAGCACACGTCTTTAGTGAAGCGAAGTAAAAAAAAAGAAAAGAAAGAAAGAAAAGAAAATAGTATTATATGCACCAAATAAAAAAAAAAGTGAGTAATGAGTGATGTACACCATGAAACTCTGTGGATCTAACTGCTGTGTGAAGAGATTAATCCTCATCTGGATGAGTCACAAAAGCGACTACATTGCAGTCGATGTCGTCATGCTAACAGTTAACCAGGACAAGAGTTCAAAATAGTTGATTAAACCAACTAACTAACACCGTACCAGACTTGTGCTTTAACAAACAGGCCAGACTACTCTAATCAGCTTATCTCTCCGACAATTACTTTAATGCACCAACTTGATCCAGCCAACAAGCACTAAGAAGTAAAGTTATATCTACCCATGACTTGAGACTAGATGAGTCGAGGTCTCGCTTGCTGTTGGTTTAGCAGAACGCAGGCCCACTCTGCTGTTTGGATCAGCTGTAGCTAAGATACATGACCAACACTTATTAGCAGCTCAGCCCGACAAACTGCTGTCACCTGATACAGACAGAACCAACCAACCTCCCTCCGACTCAGTACTGCCGAACGAACATTCTGTACATTTCTTAGCTGTTAACTACATAAACACTGACTACTCAAGGCAACAGGGAGATATACGTATAATTAACTGGCGAAATATAATCATCAGGACTGCTACTCGCCTGAGCTGGGTCATGTTAGCTAGCTAGCTAATAAAAAAAATCCTTCTTCTCTCTGGTCATATAATAATTATATACAATTTAATCTTATTAGTCTCCGAGCGAGTCTCTCTGTTGGTCCTAATGCCTTTAACTAGAGTGTCTTTAATAAACAGCGTCACAGATAAGATGAACTACAACAAACATGTTAGCTTGCTAAACCCGGCTAGTTTATGCTAGCTGGTTATGGTTACGTTAAACTTCCAGTCTTAACAGTAACACTAAGTTAATTCAGTAAACCATTAAATAAACACTCATTAAAGACTAAAACATTCTCACCGCTAGTTGGGACCAGTGTCACGACTGTTTATTCTAAATCTGTGGATAAACCGTGAAGCTAAACACAGTCACTCACACGGCCGGTGTTTACCGACAATCCGCGAGCGTAGAGTTCTGCGCGAGCGCCAGGCCTAGCCGCCTCACTCCGCCCGCGCGCACAGGAAACGCGGCCGGCTTTTCTCCTCACCGACAGAAGCGAACTCACCGTTTAACGGGAGACACCGAGAAATCAGGACGGCTTTTAGTTCACACCGGGAAAATCGCAGTCAGGAAACAAACAAAAAAAACAACCATCAACGCTTCTTCATCCCCGTACTTCTTCTCTCACATGAACACAGCGCTAAAGGTCAGAGTGAGGGGGAGACGGCGGAGAGCTCCGACTGAAATGGAGCCGTCGAGGGGAAGCAGCGCGAGGCTCCGCATCACGAGGCACAGCACAGCGTTTCCACAACCCACCACTAGGGGCGCTAACAAACACGCCGCGTCCACTCACCAGCGCCACCGACGACCTGCTGTTCTTCTGTTCATCGAACCTACTGTAATCTATCAATTTAAACTTTTGATTTTCATGTCTTTTATTTATTACTACCGGTCTAAGCCGTTTTCACAAATGTTGAATGTTTTGTTGACTGTAATTGAACTGAATAAAAAAAAAGAAAGAACTACTGATTTATATATACAGGTGCATCTCAATAAATTTGAATATCATCGAGAAGTTAATTCATTTACTAATTCAATTCAAAAAGTGAAACTCGTATATTATGTCAATTCATTACACCCAGACTGATTTATTTCAAGTGTTTGTTTCATTTTGATGATTATGGCTTACTGCTATTGAAAACCTGAAATTCGATATCTCAGAAAATCAGAATATTACTTAGGAAAAAACAAACAAAAAAGATTTTTAACACAGAAATGTTGGACTACTGAAAAGTATGAACATGTACAGCACTCAATTCTTGGTTGGGGCTCACTTTGCATGAATTACTGCAGCAATGCGGCGTGGCAGCGATCAGTCACAGCACTGCTGAGGTGTTATTATTATTATTCGACATGGGCTTCCATAAGTTAAATCAAGGTAAATGCAGTGAAACCCTGATGTGCAATTGTATGTGTGACAAAGTGACAACAGTGCAGATATGAGTAGTTATTTCTCACTCACTCACGCGCCTTATTATGTGTACAGGGTCGCAGGTGGGGCTGGAGTCTACCAGAAGACTCAGGGCGAGAGGAGGGGTACACCCTAGATAGGGTGCCATTCCATCGCAGGGCGCATGCACACACACACACACACACACACACACCCACATACCATGGGATACACCTGTGTTGGCAATCGAACCCGGACCCTGGAGGTGCAAGGCAACCATGCTGCCTAGTAATTATTTCACTGAATGCAAAATAAGACAAATAATTCTAGGTCCATACACTTTGCTACTTATAAAATACTAGAGGTTATCTGTGACTCCGGGGTAGCTATGAGCTCGGCCTGACATACCCGTTTTCACTGCAGACGACGCTATCTACTGTTACAGTCGGGGAGGATTGCCTGCGACACGTTCACAATATGACATAAAAGTTGATGACACGGGCTGACATTTATCTTTAAGCTGTTAGTTCTGTGCTGTTCAACCTTGTAATGTCAATGTCACATTAAGCTTCTTGCACCCTTGGTGTGTAAGTAGATCATTTAAGGTTATGTATATTTATATTATATATCTTATAACTTGGAGGCACAAAATATTGAGGATAGAAAACACTGTCTCATTGCCAAAGTTAGTAGGACTAAAGCTGTTATGTGATAGAGGACCAAACACTTTCTCCTTGACAAAAAAAACAGACTTGTATTCTTTTCATTTTTTATTTAACTTAATGCTTCATAAGAAGATGTGACTTACAGAACCACATTTATTGTTAGTTAACATAATTTTAATTTAAACTGTTTTAGACTAGATTAGATTCCGTTACAAGATTACAACTGACACTCAACAGTGCAAGATAAAGTAAAAGCATATGAAATGTGATAAGCTTCACATGCGTTCTTCATCACCGCTGAACATCACCGGCATCAGTGCATTTCCTTATATAAGTGATTATATAAAATATTACAAATTAAAAGAAAGGTTAAAATGACCACAAATATGATATAATGGTTAATTTTGTAAACGAGCAGGATTTACCTTGTACAATACTTCGGGATCAAATGACGTGTTTTATTTCAACGTTACAGACAAATTTACATAGACCACAGGCAATGTCAAAGCATGATTCCGATCCTCCCTCTGTGTAGGCACTCCTGAAGTGCATCAATAGAGCATAGTCGCAAGCTAATAAATGATGAAGCGGTGTTAATTAAGGAAACTAATTGTGTAACTAAATAAAAATGTTTTATCATCAAAAAGCAAAATATGCAAGGATTACTAATAGGAAATACAAGAGCACAGACATTGCTTTACTAAGTTTTGGATATACTGTATGGATTTATTAAAATATTATAATGTTTAGATTTTAAATGCAATGTAAGCCAGGGCAGACAGTGTGATTTTTATTTATTATGTACGAGCACAGTGCTAACTCACAGTATACATTAAACTGGCCTTGCTGACAGGCTCAAACCTGAGACCTCTCTGCTCACACTGTACATGTGAGGAACCAGGTAAGAAGCGAACGCTCACAGTGTACATTTAAACAGAAAACCCCTAATGGAGTTTTCATTAACAATACCAATAAATTTCTATTCAAACAGAATATCCAAAGCATCAAAGGCAATTTTTGTGTCACAAAAGATGAAAGCAGAGTTTCTCTAAGCAATTTTATTTTGTACAGAAACCAATCTGTTTTAGAGGTATGGAAAATCTGACCATGTCATCCCACACTAGAAGGCAGCCAACAAATTTTTGATGCGCGACAAATCCAGCCGATCATCCAAGAGCCAGATACTTGGTTGATTGGATGATTAATCATGCGCCGGCACCCTGCAGGTCCAAAAAAAAAAAATGTTTCATGTGATTTGGAGCTAAAATCAGGCTGCGTCCATATAGTGTCTGTCCAGCCTTAGAGAAACTAAACAGAAATAAACCAGGTATTTTATCTTATACACTTGACTTAAAAACAGTGTCTGCCTTATTCACCATAAACCAGTTCCACTTTCTTCTTGCATAGAATGGTTGTGCTTCATGTGACTTATTTTATATAAAATCCTCATAGAGGTTAATGCCTTATTTTTAACACATTTGCTCACATTTAAACAACGCGACAATCAATCGGTACCTTAAAACAATTAATCAGTTAAAATAACTCTAAAATAACTCCTGCCCTAAACTAATATTAACACTCACAATACACTAACTCGTTGGTTTCACAGAAAGTTGGTCTTCAGTTTGATGCTTGGAACCTGGGTCTTGTCAGGCACCTGAGATTGCGTGGCCTTGGAGCTTACAATCTCTTGGTTGCCCTTGATGGCTGCCTCAAGTCGGGCCTTCATGTGTGGTGCTGAGGCCATGAAAGATTTAAAGACGGCTGGATGCTGAGGGCCGATGCGCATCAGGTCTTGCAGAGCAGACTCATGCAGAGAACATGAGGCTTCTGGAGCTGTGGCCAGAGTGTTTTCATCCAGCAGGAATGAGACTAGGATGGGCAACAGCACAGCAACCAACTGGCCACCTATACAACACAAATATTATAAGCTGATTATGGAAAAAAAATACAAATTTATAACAGAACTTGCTACACCGCTTACATATTCAGAAGTACTCTCTACAAAACTCAACTTCAAAATGTTTTTTAAAAATTTGAATCAACAATTTAAGAAAACAGTTTCCAAACTGTATAAGGTCATGTCACGGTTGCCCCTAGTTTGACAAGAAAGATAAAAACATGCAACAAAAAAAAGTTAATCTTGGCAGGACAGTACTTGTGCACACTTTAGATATTGTTTGGTTACTTGGATTGAAAGCACCACGAGCAGGTAATCAGAACAACGGCTATGCCAATAAAATATTATATACAAAACTGAGCCCTGAAATTACAGGCATGATAAAATTTCTCTATTAAAATGGACACAGAAATTAGGTCAATAGCGCTATGTAAATGAGTCACCTATATATTTTAACTAATGTTATTTAGCTATCACATCATATTTGAAACACATCTTTGTTGAAACACACTAAAATGAAATACTGACGGTATGATTCCTGAGCAGCGAGCACTAACGCCTCCATGGCTCTGATGCCATCCTGCACTGCCTGCAGCTCAATGGCAGTCTGAGGACGGTTTTTCTCCACCTGCTGCAGCCGAGCCAACAGCTGAGTGCCCAGTTCCCTGATAAACGACTCTGCCACCACTGTTGGGCCCTGAAACACTGAGGCTAGTAACTGGTAACACCGGCTCAGTACCTAGAGAGGATAACATACACAAGTATAAAGATAAAGAAACTATCAATAACCAAACGTACTATAAATAACATTTAATGCAGTGTTTCCCATACACTGATTAATTTGTAGTAGCCTGGCACAATATCAAGACTGATAACAATATACATATTTACTATGTTTTATTATTTAAAATAAGTAAAATTAATTAATTGTAGAACTGATTTGCTCAACCCCTTTTTCTTACACACAAACATATAGATCATCTGTAAATCACTGTGTACCCTCTGAATTGGCTGCATTAAAAACAGAAATAATTGGTATTAGTAAACAACAGGAAAGCTAATTTTGCTATGAAGCATAAAGAATAGACTGTAGAGGACTGGAAAAGGGTTATGAGGTTTGATCGGCCCAAATGTACCCTGTTCCAGTGCTCTGGCAGGGTAAGAAGAGAGGTGGATTAAGTGAAGCTCTAATCATATCCAGTGTCTACCGTACAAGCCTGTGAGGGCAGTGTTATGACCTGGGGTTGCTCCTGTGGGTCAGATCTAGATTCAGAAATGTTATGTGGCCTAAAAAAATAGATCAGCTAATGACCTGAATATACTGAATGCCACAGGCATATTCCAAGATGCCGATGCCAGGATTCATTGGGCTCAAATTGTGAAAAATTGGTTCAAGGAGTATGAGATAACATTTTAACACATGGATTGGCCAGAACAAAGTCCAGACCTTAAACCCACTGAAAAGTTTTGGGATGCGCTGGAGAAGAATGTCCCATCATCAATACAAGATCTTGGAAAGAAATTAATATGACCCCTGATGGAAATTACTGTTGTGACACCACACTACCATGGCCGTAATCAAAGCAAAAGGTGGCCCAATGAAATATCTAAGTGTGCATCTTCTTTTGCTGGGTAGTGTAGATCCCAATCAGATGGTAGACTATACTAAAGAAAACAAATGTACTGGTAAAAGTAAATGGTAAAATGTACTAAAGAAACAAATGTTTATTTTTTTAAAGCACAGAATCCAGATCAAATACACAGAAACAAAAGTAAAAAAAAATGCACCCTGACATCTATAGAACCGTATATTGGGAATTTGTCAAATGCTCTATGTATCCCTGCTTACCATTGGGTCCTTGGACTCCAGGCTGGCCTGGAACTTTTTAATGCAGCAGGTCCTTAGTGGTTCTACACTGGTGACCTCAACACTCAAACAAAGCAGGAAGATGGTGAGTGCCGTGAGCAAAGTGATCTCAGCCACCCCAGATCCTGCTGTGTCTACAAACGATAAACACCCACATCTAAGGATTTAAACATTCTTTATAAATTACATAGTTCATTTTTTTTGCTGTTTATAATCACTATGGTCTAGACCATATGAAAATATTGTCCCTTTTCACAGATAATTATTTTAAAAGTTAAACATTTTAATTATGAAGAACAATTCCACTACACTTCAAAACACTTTTAAATTCTTGATTCTGATGGATCAGAAGGTATTGATAAATATTCTACAGTAATTCATAGCTGTAGCTATATTTTTATTATAGCTTTTGGTTTATTGATTCGTCCCTAATGAGCAAGCCAGAAGTGGCAGTGGCAAGGACAAACAGTTTGACTAAAAAGGGAAGCCAGCCTTAGTTGGGTGATACAGAACAGTGCAGCAATAAAAAAACCTTCTATAACTGTGTACTTTGTGGTCAAAAGTGCAATTGTTTACCAGGAAATGTGTTTAAGTTAACATGAAAGTTCAGTTTGTTCAGGTTACTGATGGAGACTTTGGTTTTAAAACTATTACAGTGATTGTAGTCATAAGCCATCATTGCAAAAACTCATCTCCAGTCATGGTTTATAAGACCTATCCTCAAGTCACAGATGTTTTTAAGCAGACCTTATGGGGCAAATCGTCTGCAGCAGTGAATGGTCTCTATGTGGAACCAAATCATTTAGCTTTCATTTCTTGACATGTACTTCTAAACGTTTTAAGCAACTTAGAACATGGCAAATTTGGTGGCAGATTTCTAAGTGCAAATGTATTGGAACAGACAGTCAAAGTAAATTCAAGTAAATAATATATGGCTCTCCTACTTGAGCCTCTACTACAGCCATTCCCAAATTTAAAAAGTTTAAAAATCTCACATGGCCCACCCAAGCCTTTAACCACACATTAACACAAACACTCAAAGCATTTCTTTCTAACTATATTTTCATAAACAGAACAATGTTTCATGGTCAATTGAATGATCCATTCACATACAAAATTTGTAAAGCAACAAATGTTAAAACTGCTAATTCTTATCATTATTTTATTGGTACAGGTTGTTGCATTCTATTTTTGTTTACTTATGTCTACTTTGTGGATATTTTATTTTTATTTATTACTTCATTTCATTATTTCTTTATGATGAAGATATTGAGAGATTGAGATTCTCTTATCTTGATGATATGAAAATTGCTCTTTGCTGTTGGACCAGTCTCTGGCACAAGAATTTAGTCCAGGATTAATAAAGTCTTGTCTTATCTGATCTCTTCTCGTCAATTGTTAAGCCTGTATTGTGAATGCTTGACACTGAATAATTAAAAATGTTAATGCTGGTTCTCCATTAACAGCTTTCCTTTCGCCATTATTGTGATTATGAATTATGTTTCATCACTTATGTCCATTTAGAATATATGCTCTAGTTTACAAATAGGTCAGACAAATGAAAAATAACACGGAATATAAACCATATGGCTTTGTTTTATTAGTTCTGATTGCTTTTTATAAAAATTATCTATATACAAAGCATATTTCAAACTGTAAACTTTATAATTATTGTAAATGATCAGTGTTTGAGCCATTTATATGGCTGGAAGGCCCAAGGAGTGTTGGAAATGATTTAAGAAAACTGGGAGGACTGCCAAAAACTCAGTGGAGCACAGGAGAGAAAAAGTGTCTGGTCATCAAAGTGTTCCCCCACTCCAGTACTACTTATTGGGACATCTATTTACTTGCAGTTTGGACCAAATACCACAGTTTTCTTACATTTCATCCATTGTGACCGTTTTTTATACTACATCGGGAATGGATGATAAAGTTCATGAGTTCTGCCACATCTATATTTTAATATCAAACCGAAATGACTTTTGCATATAGCAAAATAAAAAATGTCCATAATAATACTATCAGAGTGGACTTTGGATTCAAATAAAAGATGTGTGTGATTATTGTTCTTTTTTTAAACCAAAATGTAAATGTAAAATCACTGGCAATCACTTGCAAATTGTTACAGAACAAAACACTTCATGTTATGCGACAACCCCACTGAACTTTTTCAGGAGAGCCGAATGCACCCCAAGCCCTTTGGGCCAACATCACTGTCTGACCAAATGATCTTGTGGAAATGATCTAGTGGAAAGTTTGCCAAGAAAAGTGAAGGTTATTATTCCAACTCCATATTTACAGTCATGGTTTGGAATAGCATGTTCCACAGGGCAGGTCCTTCAATATGATAAGAAACGATGGTCCTAAATATATTTTGTGATTACCCCATGGCTCAAAACAACACATGCAAAATTTTACAACCTGGGTAAGAGTGGGTTTTGTCCCAAATCTTTGGAATCTGCCTTTAGAAACTTGCATTTAAGGTAAATGGGTCCGCTAGGGGGCAGTGTCACATAAACAACACACAAAATTAATTGAATTATACAGTGAATAAAAATAAAGGAGCGTGTTGATTAAAACAACAATGTTGATCTTCCTTGAATATTTGGTTGCACATCATTCTTAACCTGATGTATTTTAAATAAAATTAATAACAAAGAACACACTAAATTATAGGACAACAAAAATTACATACTTGGGTATCCAATTATGATGACTTTTAATATGATTGGAGGTTTACCTGTGTTCCAGCACATAAGCAGTGTAACGAGAGCACAGCGCAGCAGCTGGACCCAAGCATGGCAGCTTTTCTCCACTCTGCTCATGGGAGATGAGAGGACCGTGCGTAGTGCTTGAAGTGTCCCAGACACCAGTGTTTCTGTGTCCACTCCTCCATACTCCCTTACCAACTCCCGGAGTACCCCAAGCAAGAGATACAGCACTGTGGGCAACACTGCCACACTGCCTGGAATAGAAATAAATATATAAAAAAAATAATGCAATGTAATATAATAAACAGACCAGAGTATAAAGAAAAACAAGAATCTTACGTGCACCTTGGTTTTCTCTTTTAAAGTGTTCTGCATTCTACAGAACTTTTAAATCTGGGTACATTATATATTTTTTATATTACCAAGACAAAAAGAACCAGCTAGGAAGCTTTTTGCAAAATAGCACTGTTACGTCAACTCCAATTCATCATGTACAGACTTAAGCTGCAGTTCATTTTTATAACTGCATCACAGCACCCTGAACTGAAAAACTGCACTTCATAGGGGGCCTGAAGTGTCTCACCGCTAAGAAATGGGAAGGCAAATTTCCAATGTGCTGTGCCTCTTAAAACGAATCAAAGGCATGTTTAAAAACATTGGTCTTCAGCTGACTTTAAATATGCCCACAGTGTCTACACAGCCCATTTTGAAGGTTGAAGCCATCCATAACCTCGTGCATGGAATTGCCAGCAGATCTTGATCCAGAGAGACTTTACCGGGATGTAGTGTATATATACACCGATCACTCATAATAATAACAAGACACAAAATTAATACAGATTATCACTTACAGTACATACCAGTAAACTGACAGGATCATGGGCACCCAAGGCTCACCCATGCCCATGGGAACCAAAGCTTGTCCTATCTGATCCCACAGAAAACTCAATACAACACAAATCATCATAAAAGAAAGGACCAAAACACCTAATGATCGCAGCTTGCCACACATGGGGGCCAGAACACAAAGAGTGCTAACCCCGCTTCCAAACTCCCCAGATCCCAATACAAAGGAGCACCCACGGTGCCAGACAAACAAGCCCAAGCCACTAATTGCCTCAAGTGTTTTTCATGAGTTTATGGAGAAATCTTTGCCCAGTGATGCAGGATTGCATAGAGATGGTTTAATAGAAAATAGAAATAGAATTTGAAAAACTTGACTGTTATCAGAATTTCAGTAAGAAATTGTCAGAAAACTATTTTTAAGGGGCTTAAAGAATGGTGTCACCTTGACAACTCTGATACATTATGTTATACCATCATCTGCATAGCAGAAATATGAGATACTTGTTAACATCACAACTAGAATACATGTATACATATAAGGAACCCCTTCAGGATAAAGTTTAAAGATAAAAACTACTAAAAAACTAGTCATTATTTTAGGAGCATTTGTTTGGGAGTTTGTTGATTATTTAAAAAAATATGAATACGGTTAATAAAATATGAAGACAATGCATCTTTAATCTAAAGTTTACCGCAATAAACTCTATTAAAATAACTTTTAAAAGGCAAATAATGAACCTGAAGGTGTGTGGGGTTCCACAACCCCTCAACCCTGTGCCAGATTTGTTTAAAAGCGTGAATATTGTGGCCTATCCACAGAGAGGGACTGAACACAAGACACTGTTTACACCAGGTGGACAGTAAATTAAAGCGCAGGGAAAATAAAAATAAATAAATAAATAAATAAATAACAATAGAGCTGTCGACTTTGATCATTAGTGATTCAAATGAAGAGAATGATTCAGTGAATAAAATGAATAAATGAATGAATAAATAAATAAACGCATTTGTAATTATCAAATTTTTTTGTGGGCTTCCAGGTTTTTTGGTGTCACTGAGCACTCCAATGCATTCCTGCTTTTTATGAAAGTGGTCGCTCCTTAATGATAATGAGAGTTCCTATAATCAGATACTAAACACTAATTCAACACTTGGAATAAACACCAGACATTCTTTCTCTTTAATTTTCATAACACAACCCAGAAACAGGGCACACATGGCCATTAACCTGGTTATCCTTATTCAGTTGTCCGTTTACTTTTGAGCCTGTGAAAATGAAGAGACTGTGTAAACACATTTCTTGTAAACCTCTTGAATTGAAGCTGAATGTCTACACTTCTATCACGTGTGTGACAAGTGTGTCATTTTCCAGATATTACACTGACTATTTTCAACAAGTCAAATCCTTTACTCTGCAAATTATCTGGATGAAGGGGCAAATAATAATAAATATTGCTTTAAAGCGTATATTACAAGACTCATTTTATGCTTCCAACTTACCCTCAGGAGAACACATGGAGGGTAACTCTGAGAGGATCCCTAAAGCCAAGGTGATTAGAGTGCAGTCGTTGTGACTTAAGGAGGAGACCACACATCCCTGTCCACTGGGACTGCCTGCTAGTTGAGGACTAAGCTGTGGAAGTTTCCGGAGTAGTGTGCAAAGACACAGCTGCAGAGCTCCAAACACCAAAGATTTTCCTGGAACCAGACCACCGGTGTCCCGGCCTTCACCAAACTCCGGCACCGTCTCCTTTTCAGCTGCACCATCATCCACTGAGCAAATATGGTGTAAAGAGTGTCACATTGACAGCAAAGAGTTTTGTTTTCTTTATCACAGCTGCACCAGCATGTGATAAAAACTGATTTGATTCCAAATTGTAAAAAATGTTTGACTACATAAGCTTGCTTTATATTTTTGTGACATCAAGACATCAGATGCTGCACTTAGTGACTTGTAAACTGTCTACAACTATAGTGAAAGATATTTACTGCTGACTTACTTGTAGATATCTGTAGTACATATCACTTAATTTAATGCAGATCATTTATGTAAGAAAAAACTTATGATTGTATTAATATTTCGAAGTGTTTCCACGTGCGTGCTAAAGGCTCACCCGCGGCGCTGTGACGTTTCTCTTTTACAAGCTCCTGAGTGGCACACACCACCTGCTGCACCAATTCTAACACAGCCAGCTGGATCTGGGGAGACTCTCGGGTGACGATCAGCCTGTGCAGCACTCTGAGGAGCTCCACACTCAGTGCCTACACACACACACATACACACAGAAAACACAACACACAAAGAATCAGAATCAGGTTTTTTTTTGCCAAGTATGCTGACACACACAGGCTGATTCCGGCTGTTTGTGGCTCTCAAAGTACAGACCAACATAAAACACTGTACGTTTGTTATAGACAAAACACTATACACAATAACTACACAACATTCAGTAACTGTACAGATTAAATAAAGACTGGAGGGAGAGGGATGTACATGAAGTGTACATACACTGCGTTCCAAATTATTATGCAAATTGGATTTAAGTGTCATAAACATTAAATGTTTGGTTTTTAAATTAAAC
>JAOVVA010000002.1:6127722-6145862 GCA_028565275.1 Leiocassis micropogon | reverse complement strand
TAGACAGGTGTGTGGCTTTCCTAATCAAGTCCAATCAGTATAATCAAACACAGCTGGACTCAAATGAAGGTGTAGAATCATCTCAAGGATGATCAGAAGAAATGGACAGCACCTGAGTTAAATATATGAGTGTCACAGCAAAGGGTTTGAATGCTTAGGCCCATGTGATATTTCAGTTTTTCTTTTTTAATACATCTGCAAAAATGTCAACAATTCTGTGTTTTTCTGTCAATATGGTGTGCTGTGTGTACATTAATGAGGGAAAAAATGAACTTTTAGCAAATGGCTGAATTATAACAAAGTGTGAAAAATTTAAGGGGGTCTGAATACTTTCTGTACTGTATATATATGGAATCTCTTGTAGTTTAGGGAGAAATTTATCAATCACTGATTCTCCAGCGATTGAAAATGACATAACATTTGCCACTAAATTGTGTGTGTGTGTGTGTGTGTTTGTGTAGCATTAGGCAGGTATCTAATCCAGGGTATATTCCTCCCTAATGCCCATTAATCCAAGATAAGCTTCTGATTCCCTGCAACCCCAGACAGAATAAAGTGGTTACTGTTTGTGTTGTCCATATGACATAATCCCACCTGAACAGGCAGAGGAGAGCACATCCTTGCAGAGTTTGAGCCAGTGAGCCAGCTGGCTCTGAGTGGCTGAGCTCATCATGTGGATGACTGTCTCTTCAATGTCTTTGCAGAGTCTAGCATCCTGCTCTTGATCCAACAGACTGAACAGCGCTCCCTCCAGACCCACCTCCTTAATGGTCACATCTATGATGCAGATTCACATAAAGTAGTTACTCATCCAGTAAGCATTTACAAATTTACAACAAGATTTGTAAAGCAGGGTTTCTCACACTAGGGACCCGATTAACTGTAAAATAAATTTTCAGGTACCCCCTCACTACAGTCTGTATGAACACAATCCAACCTTCCAAATATTAGGCTCATTATCTAAATTTGTATAATAATATTTTGATTGTTTATTTATTTATTTAGCAGTTTAGCTTTACACTGAGATCAACCACGGTAGTTGTGCATGTTGTGAATGCAGTACATTTTAGTGTGTGGTGCACAGACCACAACTTAATTGTGTTCTTATACTCAACTGCCAAAAAGGGAATTACATAATACAGGGTGTCCCAAAAAATGTTACATTATTTCGTATTCTGACAACAAAGTCAATTCTCACTCTAGCCAAATGATCTAAAATTTTAACGAGATGTGTAAAAATGAACTTTTTACAAAGTTTAATGTTTTACTTTTTTTCCCTCTCTTTTTCTTGCAGTGACAATGACACTGAATAGTTAGCACTGTCGCCTTGCACCTCCAGGGTCCGGGTTCGATTCCCGCCTCTGTGTATGCAGTCTGCATGTTCTCCTCATGCTTGGTGCTTTTCCTTCGGGTCTTCCTCCGTTTCCTCCCACCGTCCAAAGACTTGCAGATTAGGCTAATTGGTGTTTCCAAATTGCCCACAGTGTGTGAATGAGCGTGCGAGTGTGTGTGCCCGGCAATGGATTGGCTCCCTGTCCATGGTGTACCCCGCCTCGTGCCCTAAGTCTCCTGGGATAGGCTCCAGGCCCCCCCGACCCTGAATACAGGATAAAGCTGTATAGACGATGAGTGAGTGACAATGTGCTGGTAAAAGGGCCATCATGTCACCTGACTTGACACCTTGTGGTTATTTTATCGATGGGGCTATGTGACAGAAGTGGTCTTTTATCCCCGTCTTCCTACAAGCCTAGAGGAACTTAAGCAGAGAATCAGGCGCTGGAGAATGTTACGCAACAGCATGTGTGGCAGGAGCTGGACTACCGACTGGATGCGTGTCGTGTCACAGACGGTGCGCATATTGAACATTTGCAAAGCTTTGTGAAATCGGGTATAAAATCTATATCCATTTGAATATGTTGTTGGAATTTTGATAAATATATCTTTTATTTTATTTTTTATTTTATAATTATCTTTTGGGACACCCTGTATAACAGCAGATAAAAGGTGTTCCAACAGGTGTGCTCTGCTGCCTCACCCAACTGTGTGTTGTCTCTTCGAGGCAGCTCCTTGACCAGGGCCACAGCATGCTCCGACACCTCCACTGCCTCACGCTGGGCTAACTGACGCAAACACGCTACCACTGCCCTGCGGAGAAACAGGTGCGAGCTGCACAGGTTCACCTGCATACAAACATACCCACTTTTAGGAATAACTGGAGGGTTAAAATAAAAGTCAAATATGCCACGTGATGACAGCAAAAGCTGAGGTATAGCTACAGTCACAAACAAACGAAAGAAACAGGAGAGCAGTGCAGTGATATGACCTTAAAATTTGTTATTAAGATGCATTTAATCCAGTTATAATCATATAATCAGTACCTGACAAACACTTTTTGCAGAGGGGGTAAATAGCAGAGAAAAAGGGAGTAGTTAAGAAGCAGAACTATTGCCAATGATTCTTCTTACTAATCCTACATTCAATCCTGCAAATTTGCTTTATTTTTGTTAATATCACAGGGCTAAAAGTCTGTGGCCACCTGACCATAACAACTCTCTCATCGTCTATACCGCTTTTTCCTGTATTCAGGGAGCCTATCCCAGGAGGCTTAGAGCACGAGGCAGGTACACCCTAGACAGGGTGGCAATCAATCGCAGGGCACACGCACACAGACGCACAGACACACGCGCACAGACACTCGCGCACTCACTCGCGCACTCACTCGCGCACTCACTCGCGCACTCACTCGCGCACTATGGGCAATTTGGGAATGCCAATTAGCCTAATCTGCATGTCTTTGGACTGTGGGAGGATAAACGTACTGCATTAAAAATTAATCATACCGTAAGAAATGCAAACTCCATGCAACCATAACACTCATGTTGCTGAATTATTATTTTTAAATTTCCCATTCAGATTTAATACATACTTTGCTGTTATAATAACCTCTACTATTCAAAGAAGGCTTTCCACCACATGGCTGCAGGATTTTTCAATTTAGCCACAAGACTATTAGTGAGGTCATTAACTGATATCAGGTAAAAAGGCCTGGGAGGGATGGCATTCCAATTCATCGCAAAATTATTCAGAGTGGGTTCTTGTGTACAGAGCACTTGAAATGCATGAAAAACCTAAAACCATAATTTCACTGTGTCCTGTCATATACAGCCTTGTACTGGTTCAATTCAATTCAATTCAATTTTATTTGTATAGCGCTTTTAACAATTGTCATTGTTGCAAAGCAGATTTTCACAATCAAAATTATGGAAGTTTGTATGGAATGTGAATGTGTATGAATCAAAATGATCAGATTGTCCCTGATGAGCAAGCCGAGGGTGAGGGTGGCAAGGAAAAACTCCCTGAGATGGCAATAGGAAGAAACCTTGAGAGGAACCAGACTCAACAGGGAACCCATCCTCATTTGGGTGATAACGGATGGCAGGGATTGATCTCCATTCATACTGGGTGTTAAGAGGCTGGAAGTTCGTTATTGTAGGCTCAGTAGAAAATTCCAGTCCTGAACTATCGAGCGACTGCAGTAACAAGTCCTCAGAGAACAGATGACTGCATCAGCCGAGGCCAGGACCGTCTTTATGTTAAAGTGGACCGAATTGGTTGTACATGTCTATCGCAGAAAAAAAAAATCCCAGGCACTAACCTTGCAATGAGAGGCTGTGACTGTAATTGTTCATGCTCAAAACCACAATGCCTGTTAGAGTTAGTGTTAAATTTAAGTTATAAAGTTAGTGAGTGAGAGAAAAATAAGAAAAAGAGGCAGAAAAAACAAAGTAGCAAATGGTGAATGCTTCAAATTGTAGCCTGGCAGTAAAGAAGGAAACATACCAAAATAGAATAATCCAACATGATTCCCTGTATGAGAGAGTAAAGCACAGCACTGTCATAGCAAGGAATGGCATCTCATGCCAGAAAAACTCAACTCTCTTAAAAGTATGAACTTCATTATTACATTTTGTTATTCCAGTACATATAAAGAAAAAAAGCTCAGTATTTCTATCCATAAATTAATGATATAAGATTAATCCATAACAACATACATTTGTCTTAACTATTTATCTATAGTTATATAGTTTATAGTTAAGCCTTTATTCATCACATATACATTACTGCATAGAGAAATTCTTTATACTTTGCATATCCCAGCTTTTTGTTAGGAGGCTGGGGTCAGAGCGCAGGGTCATTATACAGCGCTCCTGAAGCAAACAGGTTTAAGGGCCTTGCTCAAGGGTCTAACAGAGGCACCGTAGTGGAGCTGGGGCTTGAACAGTATGTGTCCCGATAGCTCTATTCACAATAAGATACTTTTAGAAGAGCAGGTGGAGTAATGCAAGTAGAGTATTACCAGAGCATCTCTTTGATTTGGACTCTACAAAAATCCGTCATTGAAAAAATGCCACAATATAGAACAGTGGAGTATACTTTTTTTTTCAATTCAGTTCAATTATATTTATATAGGGCTTTTAACAATAGTCATTGTCTCAAAGCAGCTTCACAAAATGAAAAGAAAATTTAAAAGAAAATTTATGGAAGTGTGATTTATACAAGTTTAAAAACAAAAATAAAAACAAATCACATAAGATATTTTTTCCAGCATTAACATGATATAGTAACTGACAAAATGTCAGTAAATTTTGGGGAAAAAAATATTAAGCTTATAATAACCTGCTTAAAAATACTCTGTTAAAGCACCTTTATTATAGCACTGTTTTTTTGTGTTATTTTGGAAGTGAGAGTCTCAACTGAGCAGAACAATGAAACATGGATAACTTTTAAAACTACTAATTACTACTAAAACGCAAATATTGTAATGATCAGGCACAACGTTCACAGCCACATGCACTTAGCGTGCTTAAAATAAAGAATAAAACAATCAATCATTAAAAAACGGTGTGTAGTTCAGAGAGAATTTTGGTGTGAGAACCACTGATCATGTAGACAAACCCTCATCAGCCTCATCATTCTTTAAAAAAAAAATTCAAGATTTCTTTTCTGAATCCTCATTTTATTGTTGATTTCCATAATTAAGTATGTGTGGTGTGTGTGTGTGTGTGTGTGTGTGTGTGTGTGTGTGTGTGTGTGTAAGATACTCACACAGAGACTGGGGACAAGACTGGCCAGGTTGACATGGTGGGGTGAGAACATGTGCAAGTGTTGGAGGCATGCAATGGCTTGAGCCTGCACCAGGCAGTCTGGACTGTCCTGCATTATAGCACAGGCCTGTAAACATGAGCTCCTCAACGCACACATGCCCACACTTTCACCTGTACACAATACAAAACACCACACGGGTATAAACAAATGTTGTGTGACAGCTTATAGGATGTTTATAAGTTTATAGTATCCAGATTAAGGTATGAAACTGATAAATGTAGTGAGGCTTAAAAATGGTTTTGGTAAATGTAATATTAAATGTATCCACTTAACTTCCATAAAAGTATAGAAGCACTGTACAAATAGTCAATAAGAACAACAATTAGGGTTCTGAACCATTGATTTTATTCACACATAAGCCTGATAAAAATCTTGTGAATTTTTTTACACTGTAAAATCTCCATTATAGTTTTTTGAATTCTGAATCACTTGTTAGGATCATAGTTATATTTCCACTTGCCTTAAGTATAAATATAGTCAAGTAAATAAAGAATGAACTATTTTTGGAAATGCTATACTGAAAAATATTCAATAACCATGTAGTGATGGGGCTCGACTGGCCCCAGAATTTCTGTTACCACTCAAGCATTTAAAATCAATTTACTACAGTGGAACATCTGAAAAACAAGATCATTCCAGTCATCCTGAAAGCTTTAAATAGTCATTTCCTCACCAGTCAGATTTTTTCTCTCTAACTTTAAAACTGAATTACCTCATACAGATAACTATTCAGATCCTTGTCTATCACAATCCAAACTGAGCTTAGGTGCATTCTGTTTGCTTTGGTTATCTTAAAATATCTGTAGAACATGAGAGAAATACATTTACGGCAACTTCAACTGCTTTTTCAAGATTTAGAAAGTCCCACAATTCACAGAGTCAGACCAAAAACCAAACCATGAATCTTAAGGAACTCTTTGTAGACTTCTGCCATCAAACTAAACAGTTAAGACTATTATCCTTTAAACATTAACAAAGTTATTGCTAATTTAGTCGTCTACCACAGTAGTTTGTAATTGAGCTTAAATTATTGAAAATGAAACATTTTAAATGCACTCATCTCATATTGCAAAATGTCCCACTGATTTTTGGAGCTTTGTTATTGGGGGCAAAAAGCTCCTGGTAGGGTCTCCCAAGGCAAGGTGCACTATGCAATATATACAATACAAGGCAATAACATGATAAACATTTACGGATTGGTCCCCTTAAATTTCAGTAATGCTTATGGAAAGGGGCACATGTCTGAAAGGCGCTTTATTGACTTAAAAGAGTTCAAAATTCCTATTTTGTCAGCAGCTACATAATTAGAAAATACAAAAAAATATATAAAAAATATATATGCCCAAATATATGCCCACACCATAGGATGAGGTGGTGTGGTTCAGATTAAAAGAGGTGTGTTTCCTTCTTTATATTCCTCTCATAGCATACAAGTTGATTTTTGTGTCTGTTTATAGGATGCTATTCCAAAACAATCTTCCAAACCCTCTTTTGATAAACTATCCATATTTATTCCATTGAAGATTTCAGCAAAAGAGATCCTGGCTGACCAGAGGGTTTCTTTCATCATCCATCACTTTACTGTATGTTAAGGAATTATTAAGCATTCACTTGACACAGATGTCTGTACCTTGCAGGTCAGGACCCAGTGATATGATGAGCGCACTGAGGCAGCGCCCCAGGCTCTGCTGCACCTCCATATGAGTGTGTGGTGTGGTGAGGAGCAGGTTCAAAATTAGCGTCAAGCTGGCCTCCATATGACTGCGATACAAAGGTCCAGCCTGGTCCACCACCATGGCCAAAGACTGGAGAGCGCACATCTGCACAAACGCACAGATAAAAATGACTATAAAATGATTAGTGGAGTGGTAAAACCTCTACTAAATAAATGTTACATTAGACCGCATTATGTGGAAGGACACATCTGAACACAAACTGTCAGCCAAAGACATAACTATAGAAAAACACCAAGAAATAAAAATTCCATCGAATTAAATATGGAGGTCTGTCTCACCTGGACCTCTGGCGAGCTGCTCTCCCGTGAGAGTGAGAAAAGAATCCCCTTAACAGCACTGAGGTGTTTGGCTGAAGTAATTGCCCCCTGGTAGCGATAGAGTGCCCCCAGCAACAGGGAATGTCCACTCCGCAAGACACCCTCTCGTGCCGTTTTCAGCCTGCAGAAACAAACATCTTACCATTACTTGGCTTCTTTACTGGTTCTGGAAAGTAATAAATATAGACATATTAATATTTTTAGAATCATAAAGAGAACTTTTAATACTCTAATGTATAAACAGCAACTGGAGTATATTGTTGTAAATAAAAGAGATCCTAGAACAAGTAGAAAACATCATCAATAATATTTCTAAATATGAGATTCACATGTTCTGTCATGAGGACTTACTAATACAGTGTACCACAAAGCAATGTAAAGGACAGAAAAACACACAAGAACAGTGAGTGTATTTATTCTATATTCATACAGAAATCTTACTTGGAAATCCACATACTGTACATATTGTATAACCAATGGTTAATTTTAAGCCACTAATTTGTTAGTCATACAGTACTAAATAAACCAAGGAGGAAGCATAATCTAAAGAACTGCCCACTATTTGTGGCGTATTGGTGTGTCTGAGAGACTGTAGCTGATCTAGTGGAATAAATAAAAACAACATAATCTGTCACAATACTATTTAAATCACTATATACATGATCTCTTTGTATAAACAAATTATGCATATTGCACACGCTATTTATATGTAATATTTATAGAATTTGGGTTCTCCCCTTATTTGGCACAGTTACACTTCAAATGATCACCATCAAATGATAGTAAAATAAGTCAGTGTGTAATGCCACATGCCAAAAACTCCTTTCTCTTAGAATAGACATTGGACTGCATTAAAACTGTGCAATTCAGTTTTAAGGGATCCCTTTACATTTGACAATAATAATTCAGCTGTTTATGCAGCAGCCAGGGAAAGATGATTCCACCACCACAGCTAGTACAAAAAAAAGAGTCTTGATACATG
Source organism: Leiocassis micropogon (assembly GCA_028565275.1). NCBI lineage: Eukaryota > Metazoa > Chordata > Actinopteri > Siluriformes > Bagridae > Leiocassis > Leiocassis micropogon. The sequence goes on along the minus strand of JAOVVA010000002.1, from coordinate 6,137,661 downwards.
GTACTTTGAGATATTGTTGATTCTGATGTTCTAGAGGCTTGAAGACCAGGGTACAGAGCTGGGTTTGAGATATTTAACAATAAACTGAGAATATTAACACTCCAGAAACACTTACTTATCGAAGCTCATCAGGGTGAGGGAGACTGTTACACTGTGGTCAATGAGCACCTGTGCTAATCGGGCTAAACCATCAGCAGCCACACAGCGCAGTAGAAGGTTGGAGCTCTCCAGTGCTCCCAGTAGGAGAGAAAGTGCAGGCTTCTGCACCTCCTCTGGACCAAGTGTTTCATGACCCAGTGCCAAACACTGAAGAAAGAGAGACAGAATTTACATATACAGTACTAGAATAGTAGAGGTTTTGGACGAAATTGTCCAATAAATATACTGCATTAACGTGCAGAGGTATCATAATAATCATATTAGAGAACAGTACAATGTGTTTGCTTGTCAAAGTACTGTGCAAAAGACTTGAGCTACCACTAATTTCTCTATGTTAAATTAAATAATGTAGATTAATTTTAAAAAATGGGAACAAATGTTTTAATGAGACAGGCTGCAAAATGCCTAAAGTCACAACTGAAATATTTGTTATATGTAACCGCAGCAACCACATTTCCCCTCTCGTCTTGGCTTGATCATCTGTCATCACCTGTTTTTCACTGGTTCATGCCTCAAGTTTTTTATGCTTGAATGATTCATAAATCACTATGCAGCTTAACATACAAAAATACATTCTTCTGGAACTGCTCAGGTACAGGGGGACTGGACTGAAAATGAGAGTCAAAAACTTGCCAAAAATGAGAGGTCCTAAAAATAGGTCCTTCATGTCCCTTACTATTCCTCAAGACTACATTAAAAACTGTAAGAAAGTCTGGCTCTTTGAAAGCAAAATATGAAGAATATTCAATTCTGTAATATGTGGACACCTGATCATAACACCCACTGAACCTACAGAGCGACAGTTAATCCAATATATTGATGACATTAAGACATTTATTTTAATTAACACATTTATTTAGCACTAAAAAGAAAACAAATATTAAGCAAAAGGAACTGTCTCTTGCACATAATTATGTAACCGTGTCCCTTTTGCCCTATTCACGTACAAAAACCTGGACAAGTTCCACAAAAGAGCACATTGACAGTGAAGAAGCTTTTCGTACCTTCAGACTGCTACAAAAAGCAGCTGTTACATGGACTTGGACTATCTGTTGCCGAGTGCCCTTTTGCTGCCTCACACACTCGCAAAACTGCTCCAGAATCTGAACTCTGAAATTGGAGATAGAGAAGTGCTATTGGAACACAACCGTCAAACATTAAGCAAAACTAGCCTTCACCAACATGAATATGAAGTGCCCTCATGATTCAATAGGGTGTAGATACACCTTTATCAGCAATAACTTGAAGGAGGAATTTTGACCGATTATTCTTTACAACATTGCTTCAGTTTTTGAGGTTTTCGGGAATTCGCATATGCACTGCTCACTTAAGACACAGCAGCATTTCAACTGGGTTGAGGTCTGGACTTTGAATAGGCCATTCAGATGTCCTTACTTTTGTCTCTAGAAAAAAAAACTGGTATACAGAGGATGTTATGGTTGAATCAATGACTGCAAGGTGCCCAGGACCTATGACCGAAAAGCAAGAGCAAATCATCACCCATCCACCGCCATGCTTGATAGTAGTATGAGATGTTTCTGCCAAAATGCTGTTTGGTTTAAACCAAACATGGTGCTGAGCATTAAGATCAGACAACTCCACTTTGGTTTCTTCTGTCCATAGGACATTGTTGCAGAAGCCTTGTGGTTTGGTAAGGTGCAGTTTTGCTCGGTCATGTCATTTTTAGGCAGAAGAGGCTTTCTCCCGGCAACCCTTCCAAATAAACCATACTTGTTCAGTCTTCTTCCATTTGTGTTGTCGTGGACTTTAACATTTAACATGCTCAGTGAGTCCTCTGGGGTCTGAGATGTAGCTCTTGGGTTTTTTGTACTTCTATGAGCATTACACAGGCTGATGTGCTGCGTCGTCCATTCCCGGGAAGATTAACAACTCTCTTGAATGCTTTCCGCTTGTCAATAGACTTTCTCCTTTATCACTGTAAACTGTTTAAAAATGGTTTTATAACAATTTCCAGATTGTCAATTTAACAATTGTCATTGACGCAAAGCAGCTTTACACAATCAAAAGGAAATTATGGAAATTTGTAGGAAATGTGAAAAATGTGTAGGAATCAAAATGATTAGATTGTCCCTGATGAGCAAGCCGAGGGCGACGGTGGCAAGAAAATAATGCTTATGTTAAAACGCCTGAATGTTCGAGACCAGCAAACTGCCAAAACGCCCGCTTTATAGAGGTCTGCACACCTACTGATGATCAGTTAACCAAGGACTGATGATTAAATCTTAAATCATGTGAAAGCAGTACGAGGGTACTTAGTACTGGTCGTATGTTTTTTTTGGGGAGGTTCATTTTTGTTAAGTAAATAATGGCGCAGTGAAAAAAGTTAACTCTTTGCTTGAGTGTTTTTGTTCGTCTGAGGTCTGCACAAAAACACAGAATTAAAAGAGGGAGTACTAATATGAATTTTATGATTTAGTTTGAAGTTCCCTGAAAATATTTACATTTAATAAAGTAATCAAAACTAATAAAACAAAGCCATGGAAAATGAATTATACATTATGCTTTATGTGTGTCTGTGTTGATTAGAGTTGTGATTAAAAGTTTGAGCAGGCCACAGAAATTCTTTCAGACTTCAAATTGGATTACAGCCTGGCTGTCGGCTGGAATGGCAGCCTTAAAAGAGTTAATATGCAGTATATAAAGTAAACTGTATACAATAAAAGTACAAAGATGTTAAGCAGGAAAATCTTAAGGAAATTCAGTCAACTTAATTCGTTTTCAGGAAACGTCACCTTTGATGAATCGCCAAATGGAGAAAAATTACTCCAAACAGTTGGACTGAATGAATGATGAGAGCATCAGCTGGGGGAGGCGGTGTGGGTGCCTTCTGAGATTTCTCACATATGGTGAAAGGGTCATACTCTAAAGTTCCACCTCCCATTTTGCCTCCATGTAGCTGTGGAAGGACACAGGACGAGAAACCCACAGAGCAGTAACTGTAAACATTAGGGATAGAAATCACCACTCATCACCCAGTATGATATTATCAGAATACATAATCTGATTAATATTGTGATTAATATTGTGATTAATATCGTGATACTGTAAGTATCAAATTTTTAAATATCCCAATTTGATGTAATTATTTTTTATTTTGTTACAATTTTAAGACCTTGATCCTTTAAAAGAGTTGCCTAACCCCAAGGTTTTTAGCTTTAATCAACAGCTTTACAAACTTAATTGATTTTTGCATTTCAATTTAACCCAGTCCTAATTTTCTCAATTAAAAAAAACAAAGGCAGCATCTAAACAATACAAACTAACCTCAAATACAAGAGTTTAACATTTAATTTCAAATTAAATTAAACAAAAAAGCTCCACTTTTTACTGTGCATATCTCCATTATGTCATCTGCCATAAATATTACTTCTAAGAAACAGAAAATAATTCCCTCCGACTTCACAGGATGAAAATGTGTGAATTATCTAGAAAGAATCCAGTGTTGAATTATAACAAACGGTGATGATTTATCTCCTTAAATGACTCCAAAAATTTAAAAATGCAACTTGACAATGAGCACGCACGGCTTCTAACGTGTGCGGTTTTGAAGACCTCTTTTCAAACTGAATCGGTTATATCTGAGGCTAATCAGCCAATCATAAATGTACAAAAATTACTTTTAGACAAAAAATTTTCTGCCACACCAAAGAATCAATTTTCATCCCAACTCTAGTAAACAGTCTTCGTTTATCAGATTCAATGAATATAGTTACAGGTACTAGTAATAAGTATTAAAATCATTAAAGTGATCTGTTAAGAAAATTACTGTTAGTCTGTCAAACAACAATAAAGCTTTTAAATTTATTTTATTTATTTTTTAATGAACCAAATAGACCACAGCCCAGTCTTCGTTTTTTCTACTGACTAACAAAACCGAGATTCTCAGGTTCTTAGGTCAATCTTCTCCTAAACCTTTTTACTGTAAGCCAGTGTAAAGCACAACAAAACCTATACAAGAAGGAACTTTGTCTTTCCTTTTCCCTTGTGAACTAAATTGATGAAGAATCATTAACATGATTGATAAGTCTATTGGTCAGAGACTGACCTGCTCCTCGATGTAGCGCTGGTCCACGTCATGCAGAGCCGGACCCAGCAGAGAAAGGTCTGAGTCATGGCACAGTGGCCGTAGAAGGCTGACCTCAGGACATGTTGTATTCTCTGTATCCGTGAGGTTATTCGTCAGATGTTTCAACACAGTTTCAAAATGATCTGTTCCAAGAAGCCCAAAAAGGTTCATGAATGTCAATTACCTCCAGAATATGGAGTTATATTCATGCCACATTCCTGAGAGCACAGTTCTTTGGTCCAGTGTTACAAAACTGCCACAAAACTACGTCTGATTGGCTGTCTCTTCTCTAATCAGGTGGCACTATCGACCGAATAACGGAATTCAATTCAATTTTATTTGTATAGTGCTTTTAACAATGGTCAATTTCTCAAGGTAGCTTTACAGAATCAAAAGAAAATTATGGGAAATTAAATGATGAAAGGAAAATGAAAGGGGTGGCACGGTGGTGTAGTGGTCAGCACTGTCGCCTTGCACCTCCAGGGTCCGGGTTCGATTCCCGGCCAGGCTCGATTCCCGTCTCTGTGTGCATGGGGTTTGCATGTTCTCCGGGTACTCCGGTTTCTTCCCACAGTCAAAAGATATGCAGGTTAGGCTAATTGGCGTTCCCAAATTGTAGTGTGTGAATGAGCGTGTGAGTGTGTGTATATGTGTGTGTGCCCTGTGATGGATTGTCACCCTGTTCAGGGTGTACCCCGCCTAGTGCCCTAAGTCTCCTGGGATAGGCTCCAGGTCCCCGCGACCCTGAATACAGGATAAAGTGGTATAGAAGATTAGTGAGTGAGTGAAAATGAAGGGAAATTATATAAATAAATGTACAGTACACACACACACACATATATAAAGGAAATTATATGAGATGAATTGTACAGATTAATACAGTTTTATTTATTCATAATATTATTATAAATATTATAGTATTTTTTAGTGAATTAAGTGTTAGAATATACCACTTTTGTTTGTCCATTTGTTTTTATTTACTTATTTAATTTTCTATATAGCTCATCTTTAGACTATGTTGACTTAAATTCAAATCGGACAACTCGGTCGCTTTACTTATGTGGTCGATAGTGCCACCTGATTAGCAAAGAAACAGCCAGTAGTGTGTGGAAGTCTGTGATTGGCTACATTTGTTGCAGTTTTGTAACACTGGACAAAGTTAAACGAGCACGCACAGGAAAAGAGATGTACGCACGTGCAGAAATATTTAATTTTTTACTTATTAAATATGTTTGTTGCAGTCACATACTCTCTTATGGCCTTAAAGACTTATAGAGGTAAGTCAGAGCCAAAGGGAAAATTGTTTATATATGACCAAATGCTCACAAATGTTCTCTGAAAGTGTTAAATCAACACTCTGGCTGATAATTCAACAGGAGGGATTTTGCTGTGTAATGTATCAAATTGACACAATAAGCCTATAATAAGTTGAAACAGACAGTAAAGTGAACACTTTTACAGCGGAAAAACACCTATAGTTATTCTAGTTAAACTATATGTATAAATGAGTCAGCTACATACACAGCTTACTGTCAAAATGAATAGATTTTCTAGTAATTCACACAAATTTAGATTTAGTTTAACCAGGTTTGCATATGTCTTTGTATAGCATAGGCTATACTGTAAACCTTGACATTAACTACATTTCTCAGAAACCCTAAATAAAGCCAAAACAATTACAATGATCCACTTTTGCTGTAAACAGTGCTGTACTTTTTAAATGAGTTTTTTTATGAGCAATTTTATTATGGAGCTTTGTCTGTTCTCTACCTGATTCAAGGATCATGTGTATGTGAGAGAGAGTGAGAAAGAAAGAGAGGGAGAGGGGGGAGAGAGAGGGAGAGACAGCGAGAGAGTGAGATACAGGTATGTGGATCAAAAATGCTCCCTAACAAGGATGTTGTTTTTGTTTGTGTCAAGTGAATGGTGAAAGTATTAAATGTGTGCGAATTAAACGGCATAACCTGATATCTGCCTCTGTTTAGTGATTGGTTCTAAAATGATTTAGTAGCAATCACTAAACAGAGAAAGGTTCTGTTATATTTTGTGTTAATTTATTAATGCAACCATGTTGTTTTTTTGAGAAAATGTCTGACAAATAGTCAAGTGTGGATAGTCAGGTTTTGTATTTTATTAGGGAATAGTCTTTAAGACATTTAATACTTGAGTTGATGTTATCAATCTAAAGGTCTTTACGTCTTTATTTCAAATAAGCCCAATTTTTTTCTTCCTTTCCAAGACACATTTTCAACACCTAAATAATAAAAAGTAGCCCAATGGTATGAAAATCCACCTAATATGGCAACACAACATCCAGCATTTACAAGTCATTTCCTAAATTTATGACTGCTTGGCCCACACTATGCACTACATTACAATACAACAAGTCGTAATCTTGTGTGTGTCTAATTGTAAATGTTACTCCTTAAAGTGCAGGCTTGTTCCATATTTTAAAAAAAAGTTTCTTAGACCAGTCTAGATTTCTTAAATTGCAACTGCAAAATCAGATTTATGGAAAAGCCTGCATGTGTTAAGAGTTTAGAGGGTTTTAAAGGGGAAGACTCCATGCAGCACCAGCATCAAAAAACACCAGCCTTTCTCATTGCAATTAAATTCAAATGCAGTAAGAATTTGACCAAAGACAGTTTTTGCATAGCGCTTACCTTCATAGGTCTTAGGTGGCAACAATGCAAGGACTTCATACACTCTTACTTGGAAGACAGACACAGCAATTTTTATCTGCTTCCCGTAGGATTTCATTAGAGAAGGCGACCTTTATCACAAAAAAAAAGTAATCATATAAGAGGCCATTAAGTGTTTCCAAATAATTAATAAGCATTAAGAGAAAGCGTTATAGAATACAGTATATAACATTTGTATAAACACAATTTTACCACAAGTGACTTCACTTTTTTCCCCCTATTTTGCACCGAAAGTTTTAAAGCAAAACCCAACCGTGCACCTGCATAAACACACTGTTTGTAACATTTAATTAAAAAATAACATAATCCAGCAACTGTGTGAAACAAATAAATCAACCTAGTGGAAAAGTTTCATTCGGTTAATTAAACCACCTCTTCTCAATATAAACTTCACAGTAAATTCGCAGTAAAAAATAAAACAAGCACATCACACTCTGAAAATGCATTCATGAAGAAATCTAGAAAATGATAGAAAAACATTTAAGGCTCTGACACCCCATGAAATTAGAGGTTTTCATCTTAGTTTCATTTTAGTTTCATTTCAAGGGCAAAATTTCCAAATACATATACGTACACATACTGTATACACATACCAGACCCAAAGCCAGATAAAATGGGAGGGTTGCATCAGGAAGGGCATCCGGCATAAAACATGTGCCAAATTTTGTGCGGATCGAATGGTCTGACGTGGTGCCCCTTAACAGATACTCACAGATATTCAACTGTATTAATATCTTGGGAATTTGAAGGCCAAGTCAATACCTTGAAATCCTTGTCCTGTTCTTCAAACCATTCCTGAATAAATTCTGCAGTGTGGCAGAACGCACTAAAGTGATGGAGCAGACCACAGCCAATAGGAAATAAGTTTGCCATGAAGGTGTGTACCTGCTCTGTAACAACGTTTAGGTTAGTGGTACATGTCAAGGTGACTGCCTATTAGCTTGCCTTCATTCCATAGCACTACCTGGTGTTATATAATTTTCCCAGGTAAGTGATGCAAGCACATCACATCATTAATACGTCACACCAGACCACCTTCTTCCATTTTCCACGTCCAACTTTTAAACTTCTTCTGGTGGACAGAGGAGAGCATCACGCAGGACAGGAGTGTGTGACCTTTTTTAATCACAGCCAGCATTAAATATTCAGCAGTCCTACAGTCGCCGCTCTGTGGGATCAGGCAACAGGCTAACATTGTGCTACTTTGGACCACTTTGGTACGTACTTATTGCCACATACCAGGAACATCCCACATGACCTGCCCTTTTAGAGACACTCTGACTCGCCATTTTCCTGGTTCCAACACATCAACTTCAAAAAATGACTGTTCCATTAGAATATATCCCCCCCATTGACAGTGCCGTTGTAATGAGATAATCAATGTAAATGTATCATTTGTAAGCAATGTGTATAAATTTATACAGCACTCACAGATTCAGCAAGCCAACAGCACATGACAGGAGAGGAAGCAGACGACCAATGAACTCATCGTCGAGGTAATCTCTGCAGTGAACCAGTAAATTCTTCATTGCTAATGAGGAAAAAAACATGTCCACAAATGTCTGATTGAATGATAAGTAGCAAAAATAACAGTGATATGTACAAAAATTGGTGTGAAAATACTGTGTGTTGTCATTGTAAACCACGTCCTGCTTGAACACAAGGCATTTTATTACTTTCTACAGTAAATTCATATATATTGTAGTTGTACAATGGGCGGTGCTTATGTGAGACAGTCTGAACATCATGCTAGAGGAACACTGTGTCTCTACCCACTCCAAACAGGTCTGGACAAAAAATTCTAAACAGATCTCCCTCATAGGTTGATCTTAAGAAATATTTTACAGCAGAAACACTTTCAGAGGAGGGAAACACTACACAAATGCCTGACTGCTTCATAAAGTATAAGGTTTTTAGAAAATTTACAGAAGATGGCTGAAAACTAGAGAAATGGTAGAAAACTAAACATGATAAAGAACAAAGTAAAATAATGAATTTATTATGGATAGTTATAGACATTACTGTGTAATAAGATTATATTCTGAATTAGTCTTGAAGACATTATCATCACAAATGTGCTTAACTTAAAAATCAGCTTCCGTCAGTCTTTCATGGTTTCTCATCATTATCATTTCTCTTACTCTTAAAAGCTTTTTAACAATACTTAGGGACTTTTAAATGTCTAAATATTTCCCAGTATAAATGTTTTCAGTAGAGCAGGTGGATGGATATAGAATTGATGATCACTTATACAGTTTGGTTTATGATTACATTTACAGTATCTAGGTACAGTTTAAAGCCACTCACCGCACAGTGCTCCTGCACGACCTTCCAGTGCAACCTGCCATGTAAACGAGTCTCCACGCCTCAGTTCACTCTCCAACTCCTTAACAGATTGAGGAAAGGCACATTTCCACAGCAGCAGCATTCTGGAAAGGTGATGCTTCACTACAGTGGGTCCTAAAAAAATTTGGTGTGAATTCAGCTGGGAGATATGACAATATAACATCATCATTGTTATGTCACAATATGCTTATAATTGTATATTATAATGCAATTCATGCAATTATCTACTGACTAAAGGCAGTACAAACATTGTTCTTAAGCCCCTAAAATTATTTAAAAAAAACACCCCTTTTAAAAAACAAAATGTAAAAAAAACTTCTTTAAATAAATAATAATAAAAAAATTATACATTTAATAGTACATAAATCATGATTTCACACACCCGTCCTGTTTACTGGTAGTTTTTGGGTAAACCTTAAAATTGTGATACATTTGTTTTTATTATGTATTACAAGAATGTCTTTGAGAATCACAATTTTAAAATAAATAAATTATATCATATATTATATCATATATCATATATTATATATATATATATATATATATATATATACTCAGCAAAAAAAGGAACGCCCCTTTTTCAGGACTGTGTATTTCAACAATAATGTTGTAAAAATCCAAATAACTTTACAGATCTTCATTGTA